>JAEMWC010001033.1:35000-125000 GCA_016490735.1 Pachyseris speciosa
TTAAAATTCACGTGGTCGTGTTATTAGCCTTCCTGCTAGGGTTGCTAACCGGGTACGAGGCAGTAGACTTACGTGAAGGGGGGATTGAGGAGGAGTCCACTTTGGCAGGCTTCCTTGTTAAACGACCCATTAATTTCTTTGAAAGAGTACAAGAAAAATGTTGAACAGCAGAGGCTTGCTGAGACACAGAGCAGGATACGAAATCACTTGAGGTATAGATTCTTGAGGAGACGGCCGGCGTAGAGGAATGCCAGAAGAAGTGGACACAGCAGGAGCAAGAGTGGAAACAGCCGCCAGGGCAACATCACAAGCAGTTGGAGACGAATCAGGAACGCGTTCTCCAGAAGAAGCAGCTGGCCAAGAGAACAAATGACCTTGGGAGTCCAGAAGCGGTTGTGAGACCGTCGGAGAAGCAGCAACAACAGTAGCAGAAGAAACAGCAGCAGCAAGGGGGAGGTCAGACTCAATAGGTGATTCCATAGTACATCCTTAGGGAGCGACGAAGGCGATGAAAGATGATCACGAGAAGACTCCGAGGTTTGCATAGGCTCATCACGTGAAACGGCGGAGGCCTGAGAGCCAGATGAGGAATGGGAAGAAGACGAAGACTGCGTTGAAGAGGACGACGTCTGAGAGGTGGGCGACTGAAGAGGAGACGACTGAGTAGAAACAGAGGAAGCCATGGTGGAAGAATGCAAAGAAACAACAGGGGCAGAGTTGGAAGGACACTGAATTTGAGAAGTCTCCTACACGTGAGCATCCTGGCTATCGTGGGCAGCAGCAGAGGGTACATCTTGAGAAGGATCTTCATCAACAACATCATGATCAGATTCACGCACATGAGCAGGACGACGACACCAGGAATGTTCACAATCTATAGCCATATGGCCTGTATCCTTGCAAATACAGCATCGATACTCCTCTTTACAGTCACGTGACATATGACCCAACTCATCACAGTTAAAGCATGTAGTGTTCGGGCACACTTTAACAAGGTGGCCAGGGCGATTGCACCTTCTGCAGGTTGGCGTTTGATCTTCATGCTTAAAGCGAAGTTGGAACCTATCGAAGTGCATAAAGGAAGGCACCGACTCCGTAAGCTCACACCCGAAAACTCGAATACCACTGAAGACATCAGGGTCGTTTTGAAGCTTGCAGCTGCGCATGGTATGAATCAGACCATTCTTAGACAGACGAGCTTCAATGGCGGAATCAGGAAGCTCATATGGAGCGTCGTATACCGCCACATAAGTGAGGTTATCAGAAGCAGGACGAGGAACACGACGCTCGTGATGAACGGTAAACGAGGACTTTGAGAGAAAGAGATTACGGTAATTTTCCTTAGTGAAAGTAATGAAAACATGCCCAGCCGGGTTACGCTGAAGGCAACCCAGGGGGGGGGGGGGGGGGGTGAGTATCATGGTTGCCCAACTCATCGAAGATATCTTTAGATGTCGTCTCCTTTTGTGGCAAACTAAAAAACGCGGAGCAGGGCATGTCCGGCAATACATTATGTGGGTGAAAATGCTCTTGTTCAAAATTCGTCATACGGAACATAGCACAGCACAACTCAGGAACAGATCCATCATGAGACATATCACTTGAAACACTAGAATAACGGGGGCGGCGAGCAATCTCAGCATAGCTTCGAGGATCAGGAGCATCAACATTCACAGCATTATGGGACGGATCGGCCCAACTTCCAGGATCATCAGTAGACATGACTAAAAACGTCACAGAACGTTTTAGTCATAATAAAACTTATCAAAGAATTGGGGGAAGGCCGTGCCGTTCCCTGCCGGCGGGGGAGGACTAGGCCTTCCAAACAAATCAAAACAATCCAATTGGACCATGACAGCTGTTTCGGCCTTGTTAGGCCTCATCAGCATGGCATAGCTAATGCTCAGGCTCAAGTACCCACATATCAATAAAACGTAAAGCTTGTAGGATGTCGCTGAGTAACTAGGCCAACGATAAGAAAAGAAACATAGTTTCAGTTTCGTGTCAGTTTATTTTTTTTGCCACTTATTTTTATTTTAAATTACAAGATAAATATATATGAAACAACAAGAGATATTAAATAATCGACAAAAGAAAAGCATTAGGCGAGGATGCCCATATAGAAACCATAAGGGCTTATTCGGGCTACAGGCACATCAAGAAAAATACAACTATAAAATGATAATTTAGGCGTGTCATAATTAATTTGTAAGCACATTTAGTTAAAAAGCAAGAACACAAACAAACAAACAAACAAACAAAATAAGGGGAAGTCAGTTCAGGAGGAACGTTTTTAATTTAGAAAAACTGTCAGCATTCTGAATTTCTGTATTGAAAAAATTAAACAATTTAGGTCCTTGAAAGCGTATTGCAAACTGTCGGATATTTGTTCTACAAGAAAATAAGTAAAAGGCATTGGAGTTTCTAGTATTATAGTGATGAATTTGATTAGCCAGCAAAAACAGTTCATTGAATGCATCAGGAAGGAGGCCTTTCTTAAAAGAAAACATAACCTTGCCAATTTGAGATCGAAAAATATCAGTGAGGTTCAGAATTTTTAGCTGCTTAAATATTGGTTCAGTATGAGCATCGAATGCGCCTCTTGATATGATTCTTAAAACTTTTTTCTGAAGTAAAACATAAAATCCTTTCAGCTACTATTTTAGCTAATTCGGCTTGATCAATAATCCTTATGAGAATATTCTGTTCAGCGTACTTTGAGAGGCTTGTAGCCTTAGAGTGCACAGAACGTAGAAGGTCTCGCCGTCTTTTGCTAAAAACACTCTCGGATAAAATAGTCTTCTTTTGCATTCGCTGGAACTGCTAAAATAGTCATAGGACGCTTTCACAAAATGACGAAAATAAAAGTATTAAAAGGGCAAATCATACAAAACCCATCAGCCTTTGTGCTCTTACTTGTCGTTAGAGTAGGAGCTAAGGCCCCATCAACACTAATGCGTTTTCGTTTGAAAACGCATACGTTTAGACGCGTTTTCGCCTATCGTCCACACTAAGACGCCCGAAAACGCTGATAAAAACGAAGACTTTCGAAAACGGCTTATTTGAAGGTGGGCGCTTACTACAAATTTTGAGCCTTAGGAGGGGCGCTAATTCGAAGCGGGGCGCTTATTTGAAGCTGGGCGCTAATTCGAGCATTTACGGGTATTGCCATTCAGACGGTGAAGATTTTTAAATTCGTACGAGTATTAACGAGACGATAACGGCACAACAAACGCAAATATATTTCTGATGATTCTTATGGTCAGGTTATTATTAATTCTCGATAGGTTCTTGCATAACAACCAACTGAAGGAGTTACCCACTGGCGTTTTCGAATACAATACCCAGCTGTATGCACTGTAAGTAGCGTTCTTAAATCTACATAAAACAAAACCATTGAAATTAAGTTTGCTGCCAGGCCATTGCCTGAAGTTACTCTTTTGTATCTGTCCTCTCTTCAACCTTCCTGGATCCATCCAGAACGGGTTATACGCAGGTTACACATGAACAAATCGATTGTTAACTAAGAGCGGTAAGGTAGGAAAAACCATCTTTAGACTTTGGTGCAAATTGAGCTCACAAGGGATAAGCTTATCACAAAATGTTAGCTGACCGCGTCGCCTTTCTTGGGAAAACAATAGTCCGATGAGATATTATGGAAATTCCGTTTTCTCTACCGCTCGGCAAGCTTGCCAATAAATCACAGAAAATAACGGACTCTTCAACATTTGGGTTTCATCTCAATGGGCGTCTTCCTTTCCCTTCAAATCTGCAAAGCGAGTCCGGCTGGCTGCAAATATTTTCATATGGTGGCTAGTTTTACATGCATGTGACCGAATCTTATTTCGATAGAAAATAGCGGTAGGCCTCGATATCCATAGCGATGTTTGGAGCAACTGCATAATCGACGAAATGGCATTGAATCCCTATTTAGGTTAAACAGGTTTGCGAAAGAGTACCTGTTGTGTCAAGGATATTCTCGAAATACCAGCGAACACGTTTGTTTGTTAAGTGACCTGTCCTTTGAGTGGAAGTGACGCTGGAGGTTACCTTGCTTTGATACAAACCTCTCTGTCTTTCTCATGCAAATGTGGACTAGTTAGCATAAGAACAACATGATTTACATGAGAAAAGGAATGAGGTCTGTATCAAGATAAGCTCACCGCCAGCCACGTTTCCATTCATAGGCGAGGCCAGTTGTTATTCTGAGACAGAACGGTATGTCAAGGAACATTATTTAGATATATTCATTATTCGTGAATGTCTTAGCTATTGATACTAGAAACATTTTTCAGTAATGCAAAACTATTAATTAGAAATAGAAAGGAGCTTCATTAAAAAAAACCTTGAATAAGTGATTGTTAATGATTCGCTCACATATATTGATCAAAGTCAGCATTGAAAGATTCCATTGTAACAAACGGTTTCCTTTGGTAAGCTTATACTGGTGAAACCTGCTGTCAACTACATGTAATGAGATACTTGCCTTTTCCAGGGTGTGATTTCCATCGCGAGATTAGTACAATGATAACATACAGATAAAACATGGCATGAATACCGGCGGTAGTTTGTATATTTATGTCTCTGAAGATTGATTAAATCACAGAAACGTGCAGAGCAAAGAATTATTTTCGGTTAATTCTACCTCTTTGGTGATCTCGGAGACTTCAATTCGTCGCTGCCTTCCATCACTTTGGCAGTCAGGCTTGGGTTTAAAATGTATACTTGTTTATTTCTATATGATCACCTTTGTGATGACAAGTCTTGTAATTTCTCGATATCCCTCGTTTCTGAGCAACAAAATAATTCCACACGGACGGCAGCCTCTCAACAATTATTCCTTCCTCACTTTAGGACAAATATAAGAAAATTTTGCCCTACTTTTATTGGTCAATATATTTGGGATGATCTTAATTCCTTTTTCTCTTCGCAATATTCCATCAAGAATCCTTTTTAAAAAGGCATTTTTCAAATATTATTTTGCTCAGTACTAATCTCCTTGTTTTTTGCCATGATATAATCTTTGTGTGTGTGTCTGTGTGTGTGCTTGTATGTTTTTTGCAATAAGTTATCGATATTAATAATTAAATATCATTTAGGGCACTAATTAGTTCTTACTATATCGTGCCCCTTCTCCATTCAATTTTTTTTGAACTAGTATTTATTATAAAAGTAATTCTTAATATTATTTGAATGGAGAAAACAATAAATGAAATTAAAAATGAAATGAAATAGGCTTGGCAAGCCTGGAGACGTAGCATTAGGAAAAGCAAATAAAGCAAGGTACTCACCAACCAGGCCTTTGCATTATTGCCTTGTTCTAACATGCAGGATAAGACATTTAATGAGAACGAGTATTCACACAGATAAATAGTAAATAATCTCACACTTTTCTCTAACTCCTATTTTCTGAAACATAAAACTTTAAACACAGCTGCATTCCAGTATTGCTACAATGAATAAACAAATATACCTAATGCTTTGCATCTTGGCGATCCGGCGTTAACAATCCGCACTGAACATTTACATAAAAAAATATGCACCGTCAAAGTTCTGAACTTTTTTGTGTTACGGTAACGCAAGGTCCTTGCAAAAAAAATTTTCTATAACAATAATATGGCAGTTACGTTATCAAACCCCTCACGAACCCCCCTTTGCACACTCCGCAAGAGGTTTATAATGAAAAATACTAGTCGTTTAGTATGTAATATATTATATGGGCCAATACCAACAGAATACTTAAAGATAACCAATATACTACTGAATAAACTCCATTCTTCGAGCAATTATGTATCCCTTGAATTGATCGGACCCTAAAAGCGAATTAGCATTCCATCCATGAGTTAAAACCTCCTTCCCTAAATGAATGCTGCGGGCAACAAGATGCTTGTTATACTTGTGGATAATCAATGGCCAGTACTGAGCGGAAGGCCGAAAGGGTACAACAAGTGTACCAAGGGATACTTGGATACTGAGATTTCCTATAACGTAACACACGTGGAATAATAGAAACAAGTGGAACCACCACACAATTCTCTGTACGAAGAGGATGAAAGAAGAAATGGACACCTGCAGTATTGGGCTTCCAGAACCTCGAAAAGAATTTGGGGAGTTTTGCATGTTACGGTAACAAGAAGAAAAGCAATCTACGCTATGAGGCCCCCAAAGATCCTCAAGAAACAGAAAAAAAATGCTTTGGTAACTTTCCAGTCATTGGTATCAGTCAACCGACTTATAAAGTCAGCTTGCTGATTCACGGGTAGAGGGTTCCATTCTACCTCTAAATGAATTAAGGAACGCATACAAATAATGCTCGATTTAAACTTCACTGGCTACTATTAAAGTGCCCCTAACTCCAAAATTTTTTTCATCATAAATTATTCGGCTCTGAATTAGAAGCACAACCGTGAAAAAAATTTTTGATTCGGTTGAATCGTCGCTTTTCTGTGCCCCGGTAAAGTCTCAAAATTACGACTAAAAACGCAGCCATTTTGTTTCACGACCGAGTTATGGGGAGAATGGGTTCAACGCTTGCATGACGTCATCCCGGGAACGGCAGTTCTGTTGCGCTTACAAAGTTCTTTGAAGGAAGCTCAATAATTGTAACTCTGAGGGCAAATAAGACATGATTTTAACCGATAACTTATATTCATAGTATTGTCACATGTAACATTTCTCTCCTAAGAGAAGATTTGCTGTTTTTCAAACGAATGAGCCAAAAACAGACCGGCTGTTCCTGAAATAAACAGATTCCCATCGGCTGATCTCACAAGCATTTTATGCCCTTTTATGCGGTGAAAACAGAAAATTCCAATGAGTCTGTTCAGTGAATAGATCTCCTCTTTAAAACTCGTTTATTGTATAGTGATACAACCCAAACATGTGCGTGTATCATGTTTTCAAGTAATAAATCAAAAACGAGTGCGAGTGTTTCACTGGGGTTTCCAGACACCGAGAAACAGATGAAAGCAAGAGGCCGTAGGCCGAGTGCTTTCATTGTTTCGAGGTGTCTGGAGACCCCGGTGAAACACGACGCACGAGTTTTTGATATGGCTTCTAAAACTATTCACACTTCTTTAGTAATTAGGGGGTATTGTTTTAGTGCTTTTATTTCCCATGAGATTATGTATTTTAAAAATTATCAAAATGTGGAAATTTTGTTGTTGTAAGTCATGCGGTTGTGAAGATGGCAGAGTCTCTTGCAGCGAATACCGAAGGTCGTTTTCGTTCTCCAAAAACTGGGGAAGAAGAATCAAAGTGTAACAGTTACGAAGAAAGAAGGTCAGAAGGTTTTTCATTTTTGAATGCTTCTTCGTTCACGAATTGTGATGTAAAAATTTTTGTCAACGAAAAAAATGAAATGGCAGTGTAGCTGATAAATTATTATGATTAATTAAACTGAAGTATTGTTTTTGCGTTGAATTTGTTTTGTTTTGATTCATAAATCTTGATGTCCAGAGAGAAGACAGATGAAAACCACGCGTGGTTTTGATATGTGATCCAAAGCACGTGTGGTTTTCATCTGTGCTTTCATTGGGTATCAAAACTCATGCACGTGACGAATTTAGCCATTTTTTATTGGCTATCAAACTTATGAATTATTAATGAATTTAGAATGTATCGTGATATTCGGTGCGCTGCGTATCGGATACACAAAGGATTTCACCGCAGCGACACAAAGTAGTCCAGGATGTAATGGCAGCTAAAATAATTGTTCCTCGATATGTACCTTTACGAAAACCTCATCAATCTAACTTCCTTTAAATGTTTCGACTTTCATGAGTCCTACAGTCTTCGACACAAGCGCTCTATTAAAACCGGTTTCCAACAACAATCAAAATATATTTCAGAAGCCATACTAATTCGCTGACAGAAGCCCATGTCACTGATCAATACATTGTAGATTGCTAAGAAAACTTGAAGTGTTTACAAATCAAATTGATTAATTTCACCGAATTCAGTTGATTTAGACGATGGTGCCACTCGAACTTCATGTTCAAATGGAGCTAGATTTAGTAAAATATATCCAATCGCGTGTAAATTTGTGTCAGTTTGTTTACATCGGGTATATGCAAATTATTCTCGCATTGCGAAGTTGCGTTGGCTTATTTCTAACCAACTTTAGACGGATACGTAGCCTCAAATTTTAATTGCAGTAAGCTATATTTATTTTATTTTACCTTGCCTTGACTTCGTTTACAGTACTGCCTGAAGATAACTAGAAGTTCAGCTAATCCTCAAGTCACGTAATTCGCGTCGACTGAGTTTACTTTCCTTTCTCTTGTCAAATCTACCTTTGCCTTCTTTGAATAGATGCCATAAATAAAGATTCTCGCATGAATAAAATAAACACTTCCACAATTAATTGCTGATGTTCGTTTAAAAATACAGATATAAAGTCGGATGTGCGCCGTTTATATAAAATAACAATTGTTTTCAAACCGCTGCATGATTTCCGTTACCGATGCATGGGTACTCGGTCGTTCACGATTGAGATGTTTAAAGCAAAGCTGTTGCTCATCAGCAGGCGTACGCAGAACCACGAGGTACGGCAGATAACACTTATAAACGAAGTTCATCTTTTTCGTCTTCCCTTCTTCCACGAATCTTGCTGTCCATTCCTGGTCTTCATAATTATGAGGCTCCTTCGAGCTCCTCGCCGATTCTGTACTTGTTCCACTTCAGAAATGAAGTTAATTTGGCATTCACTCTACACATAGCCTGACGCTGACTCCGAGGACGAGGACGACGAGATTCCAACACAATTTTGACTACTGCCAGGCTTTTACCCTCCAATATGTGCTTCGATGACCCCAACAAACGCTTGCAAAAACAGAGATTGACTA
Organism: Pachyseris speciosa; assembly: GCA_016490735.1. Lineage (NCBI taxonomy): Eukaryota > Metazoa > Cnidaria > Anthozoa > Scleractinia > Pachyseridae > Pachyseris > Pachyseris speciosa. Next base: position 43,847 of record JAEMWC010001033.1, read on the forward strand.
AGACGCTATCTTTCAATCGTTCCCGGGATGACGTCACCAACCTCGTTGGACCCAGACTCCCTTTTAATTACTCGGCCGTGCAACAAATTGAATGAGACTTTGGCTGACCATAAAAAATCGAGGATTCAACCAAATCCAATAATTCTTTCGCCGAAATACTCCGAATGATAAGTAGATTTATTTAGGCGAAAAAAAGTTTGGAGGTTAGGGGCACTTTAAACTATCGCATACATTTTAAAATGTTGTTTTTAGTGTACAAGTGCCTTAATGACTTGGCACCAACTCACCTATCTGAACTTTTGCACTACCATAATAGTCCCGTTTACTTCGTTCTGGTTCTTAGAATCTTTTAGCTGTGCCTAAATCCAGGTTAAAGACATATGGTGATAAAGCTTTTTTTGTAGTTGCTCCTAGGCTATGGAATCAATTGCCACTTGAACTCAGAAATGTTACCTCTGTTGACCAGTTCAAGACACAGTCGAAGACATACTTATTTAAATTGGCTTATGATGTCTAGTTATTAGTAATTTAGTTAATTTCATTATAATAGCTATTAGTTTTGTATTTATAGTTAAACCATTGTTGTACGGCGCTTTGAGCAATTAGTGGACACAGCGCTCTATAAGTGATTTTATTGTTATTATTATAATTATTATTATCATCATCATCATCATCATCAACAAAATCAGCATGAAGCCTAGCTGACCTATTATTTCTTAGCCTTATAGCCAATGGCAAACTAACAAATGGTAACTTGTAGCCATTTTCAATGGTGGTCAAATGAAGTTTGGAGCACCGGTTGATCTCCAAAACCCTAATTTTTTCTTTAAGCTACCCTTAACACCTAAAAGACTGTCCACTTTCTCACTCATATTTTTTCATTATTTCTTCTACCTGCGCCAATTTATCTTCACTGCTTTGATTGACCTCGAATGGATTGGCTTCCAGACGGCTTGTTGTAGGAGAGTCCAGGGGAGGTATTGTAGTCAGGGAACTGAAAACTTCCTGGCCAGAACATGGATCTGTAGTCCCTAACCCAGTGACCATACTTTCCGCATTTGTGGCAGCGGAAGTAGTCGCCAGGAGCGTCTCTACGGCCAAAAAGGAATGACAAAAGAAAAGGAAGAAACAGGAGAGGGGAGGGTGAAGGGGGGGGGGGGGGGAGAAAAACCGCAAAAAGATGTACAAACTGCGAGGACCGCCAGCGTGAATGACGTACGGAATGGTGCAGAGAGAATAAATACCAGAACTGACCAATCAGAACATGTGTGTAATCAGAATACTAAATATGTGAATGATCATCGCAGTTATGAACACTACTTAAGCAGAAGAGAAATAAAGCCTGAAAAAAAAAATTCAGGCTTGCACGGGATTCGAACTCACGACCTCTGCGATACCGGTGCAGCGCTCTACCGACTGAGCTAACAAGCCATCTGGGAGCTGGTCGTTTAATTGGTTCGTAATATACCCGTGAGTGGTGAATATATGAGAATGAATATATGAAAATCATATATTTGAACTGCGGATTAATGATTAATATGTGAATGATCATCGCAGTTACTGCTTAAGTAGTGTTCATGAATGACATTCATTCTCATATATTCACCACTTACGGGTATATTACGAACCAATTAAACGACCAGCTCCCAGATGGCTTGTTAGCTAGTCGGTAGAGCGCTGCACCGGTATCGCAGAGGTCGTGCGTTCGAATCCCGTACAAGTCTGAATTTTTTTTCAGGCTTTATTTTTACTACTGCTTAAGTAGTGTTCATAACTGCGATGATCATTCACATATTAAATATTAATCCGCAGTTCAAATATATGATTTTCATATATTCATTTTCAATCAGAAAACTGTACACAATGAAGGGTGCGACAGGTGTTAAAGCTAAGCAAGTACATCTAATTACTAGAAATACCAGCGGAAAATACATGTGCGCTCTAATTCTCTTCGCACAAACGAACGGAATATATAAACTCTTAAATTCCCGTAATATAAACGAACAGATCAATACAAAGAATATGTTGCGATACGCAAGCGGATCCACACTCATGTAAACTAAGTCAATTGAGAGGCTCAATTTCTCACCACGAGAAAGCTGCTTATCAATACCCAATCTTGCTTTCTTTCCCGCGATCACTTGCAACTTGCTCCTTCTGCCTCTTTTTACGACTCGCATCTTCTCTGGCCTTTTTGAGTCGTTTTTCATCTTCAGAGCCGGACGCCAATCCATCCGATTTATACTCTGCTACCACCTGCCAGCCGTCCTTGCTCTTGTCAACAATGTTTTTCAGCTTCTGTCGCTTGAAAATAAGCTGCCTGGCGTCTTGGAAAAGCTTCTTAATACGTTCTCAATTTATCTCACCTCGTTCGCTCTCGATTTCAATGTTTTCTAAAATGGAGTTTAATCCAACATTGAGCTGAAACTTCTTCAGGTTGCCCTTGTAATTCAACTGTACAACTTCCTTGTCGATCTTACTCTTCTGTTCAATCTGTGCCCTTTATATTCCAATTTCGTCTCAAGATAGTCCTTGAACATGGAGAACTTGATCAAGAGTCGCTGAGCTACCTACGCTGTGGACCGCGGGTTGACCAGTTTCCACCTGAGCGGATGAAGATTTTTCGGTTTCCTTCTGCTCGTTAGGCATTAGTTACTAAGAGGGGAGAACAACCGCAAAAAGATGTACAAACTGTGAGGACCGCCAACGTGATTGACGTGCGTAATGGTGCAGAGAGAATAAATACCAGAAACTGACCAATCAGAACACGTGTGTAATCACAATACACAAAAGAGGGTGCTACAGGTGTGAAAGCGAAACAAGTACATACCGGTGGAAAATACATTTTCTCTCATCGATAGGTTACCATATTTTCTTACTTATTGTAAGATTTGAATAGTTCTTCAGAGGCTTTGTTTACGCTACAAATGTAGTTTTAAATATCATCAACAAGTAAGCTAATAAATTGCGATTATATTTTCTTAGCTCCTTGCACAACAACGAGTTAGAAGACTTGCCTAAAGAGGTTTTTAATTTCAACACTCAGCTGGTTGTGCTGTAAGTAAAATCATTTTGCCTATTACCATTTGCAAATTGTTGGGCTTAAAAATAAGGAGTATTGTTTTGCAATACTGTTACATGTAATAATTTCGTGACTTTTTTTTTAATACAGGACGTTGAATAACAACGAAGTGGAGGACTTACCTGAAGGAGTGTTTGATAATAACACTGAGCTGAGAGCACTGTAAGTGATGACAGTATACAAGATTAATATCAATAACAATAACAATAATGACAATAGTAAGGTTAGAATAATATTTCACTGTATGAAGCATATATAATTAAAAATACAATTTTGAAGTTGCCTAGTATATCTTTTGACACCGTAGAAGGTACGACCGCTTGAGCAAAGCGCAAAAATAAGTACCCAAAGGGTACATGGAAACACTTTCCACATTGCATAGCAAACATTGAAACTAATTAAGATTAACGGACTTAGAACCCAATGACAAAAGTGAGAGGTACCACAGGTATCCAGAACCAAAATCAAAACCCAAACCTTTTGAAGGCTACTTTAAAAAAAAGACGTCTGTTTCATTTGCTTACCCACATCTTATTATCTCATCGCAGTCATCCGCTCCGATATAATAAATAACTTCAAACAGTTAAGACTTAAGAAGATGATGGTAGTATTGTTGGGTGTGGAGTGGTTTTCGTTTCAAAAATCAAAATCAAAGCAATTAGGCTTACCAGGCGCAAAAAGTGTAAACATCAAAATGAACCATCTTTTTGAACTTTAAGCCTATGGACGTAACTGTCATTAATTGTCACCGGTTAACCAACTGGGGCGAGGTTGGCTAAACAAAGTAGGTCTGTTAAAAAATCCAAATAAACGCGAGCTACCTTTCGCACTCACTTAAAAACAACTCAAGTCATAGAAACTGAGTGAGGCTAGCAGAGTGTCCTGATGATGTCATCTCAGAAACGAAGTAAAACACCAAAGGCAATTAAATTGTGGCGGCTATGAATAGGACCGACTTTTCCATAAAACATTTGCGTATTTGAATGTAAAATTTTCGTATGAAATGCCGACAACGTTTTGCTGAATATAGGATTTTATGACGGACGCAAAGCGAGGAAGATATCCCCGTGAAGCAAGCTGTACAATGCGCATAAGAAACCAGAGAGTGAAGCTATTATCACGATTCATGGTACGTCGGTCTTGTGAGAAAAGAATTGCCGAGTCCGGGATTTGAATCCGGGACACATTAGTGGGAGACTAGCGCAATTAAATTGTGACGGCTATGAATAGGACCGACTTTTCCATAAAACCTTTGCGTATTTGAATGTAAAATTTACTTCTGGAATGTCCACAATGTTCTGCTGAATATCAGATTTCATGACAGACGCAAAGCAAAGTGGATATCCTCGTCAAGCAAGTTGTACAATGCACATAGAGCGGTTTTCAATTGAGTGTCGAAAGTAATTATGGTTTTGCTTTGGCTTTGCATTGCTTCGTTCTGTGATTGGACAGAAAAACTTGCGCCACTTTCTCAACCAATGAAAAGCAAAACCAAAACCAATTGTGATTTGCACGGGCGTATTTTCCCGCGCTTTTCGCCGGCTACATGTAATTGCTTCGTATTCTGATCGGCTCATTGCATTGCTTACTCCTGTTGTGATTGGCTGGAGTAACTACTTTGGTTTTGGTTTTACGACACTCAATTGAAAAGCTCTCTAAGAAACCAGAGAGTAAAGCTATTATCACGATTCATGGTACGTCGGTTTTCTGAGAAAAGAATTGTCTTAACAAGTGAGGTGTTTTGCTTATACCTTGACAGGAACTTGAACAACAACCAGCTGAAGGTCTTACGTCCAAACGTTTTCGATAAGAATATTCTACTAGGACAGGTGTAAGTAAAGGTGTTTCTTACCTAAATAATTAATCAACTTCAAATACTTAAAAGGAATAAGGGAATCTTAACTTTAACAAGATATTCACTTTTAACTGTTGGAAATAATTCCAAAATTTCCAAAATAACCTTCTTAACTTCAACAAAACAGCGGTTCAAAGTTAAAAAAAAAAAAGATTTCTTTCATTTTGTACCCATGAATAATCACCACTAAGAAAACAAACCTAATGAAGTTCTTTTTCAAAAGAAGCAGTGTGCCAGCAAAATAAAGCGTACATTATATATATATATATATATATACACATTTTTTTTTACTTATTGCATCATTACTCTTATCTTTTCTCTAGCCACAGAGCACCAAAAACAAAACAAAACAAAAAGAAGAAGAAGAAAAAAAACAGCATTAACAACAGAGTATTAAAAAACAACACATTAGATGTCAGAACTCCGTGGGTCACCTATTAATCTACCAACATTCAAGTATGATTGGAAAGGGTTCTCGATTTTTATAAGCGACATATTGTTATAAGCACTTTCTGTCGATGGAAACGTTACAAAATGACTCCATAACAAGGAATTGCAGAGTCATCCAAATAAAAATAAATTTTAAGGGTTGAAGGCCATTTCCTACAACGTTTACCGTAACTCCAAGTGATCTCGATTCTCGCTAAATATTAATTATGTAAGGTTTTACACTGATTTCGAGGAAACCTTGGAACTGACGTGGGATATTCTTGCTAAACCTTCGTATACATCTTCTAAATAGGCGAAAGTGGCTCTGTATACTTTAATACCAGACGATTATTTAAATTGACTTCCATTCCCACTTATTAAGTCAAATACGTTCTTTCTACATCATGATTGTTTAAGCATTTAATGACATCCAATTATCGTGTTTCAGTTTGCAGGAAAACTGAAATCAAATTGAACAATTCTGGCCTTTCATAACTCTCCTTTGTGACTTTTTTATGCAACCTGACACCAAGTATTCAAATCGCGTGACATTGAATATGCTTCTTTCTTAAACAATTATATCGATTGTCTTACTGAGTTACAGTCTTCGTTTACGCAATAATGAAGTAGAGTATGCACATTCAAAGAGGCTTTAATCTCTAAGTTTGAACCCTTTTCCTCCCCACTCAGGAACAGAAAGGATTTTTTTGGCTAAAATCACCGCTAATGAAGTCAGAGCGGTATTCTAGAGAAGAAAAAGATTGGCAATCTATCATTTGAATAATAAGGAAATATTAATCGACAACAAACCATTTTACTATAGACAATATTTCAGATCTGGCATTATCTGTGGAAATGATCTAACTTCGATGTAGACAACTTAACTTGTTCCAATAGCATCGCTAAAGAAATAAACGGAAGTAATTTCTTAACGTGGACCGGACTGCGCAATTCAGTGCCACCCAATTTGAGACATCTCCATCCCAGCTCTACTATCGATTTTGCGAAGCCATCCTTTAAACACTTCAAGTGTGTTTTCGATCTAACCAAGACCAAATCAAACCACTGTTACGCCCTCCTAACTGGTACCAAGGCTCGCCTTCCTAAAAATAGTAATATATAGATTTAGCCAAGCCAAGAAACGGAGCTCCACGATTATTATTTTTTTCTACAGGTATTGAGCAACTTCGCATGGTTTCCCTTGCGCCAATATTTTATGTTAAGAACAGTCAACGGGAATTGACCACGGGTCAAAAACCTCAAGACATTAAAACATTACAAGAAAACAATACAAGACGTTTTTGACCGTTGAGCCACATCTTTCAACATTGCATTTATTCTTATTTATTCTTAATCTTTTCATCCAACATTTCGCGTTACGAGCAAATGTTTGATTCGTTTAATTTAGCCACCCCAACCAACAAAACGTGCACAGCCGGTAAAAAGCAACCAGATGAACCACATAATTCGCAATTTAAGCGATAATACGCAAAAAATCGTTTTGCGGTCTCACTCTGTCTAGTGTTTGGTCAAACATTGATTATGCGTTTAGCCACCTAACGTTATGTTTGACAACTGATGATGTTGGATGAAAATGTTTGATCGTTTAGCCGGGGCCTTAATCCTTAAGTTTTGAGGACTCATTGCGATTACATGTTAATAAAATAAGGGCAAAAGTTTCAAACAAAACAAAGCACCAAAACCAAAAAAAAAAAAATTTCAACCACTTTTTTTGCGTCCAAAACGAGTACAGATGATTGTTATTCCAGTCGCGAGAAAAATACAAGTGTCATTCCTGAACATAAGTAACAACGATTAAACAAAATGTTAAGCTTCAATTTATTTAATTTACCTCGCTGTCATGTGTTGTAGAGGTTTCTACCACTTGGAAATACGTAAGCTTCAGTAAAGTAAAAACAAGCATCCGCAAAAATAGCAAACGGTTTGTCCACAAAAGAAAGCTTCTTCCACAGAGTTTGAGCTACTCGTTCCTCCCAGTATTGCCGGCGAACTGTAAAGTGACCTGTTCTTGGTGAGATGCAAGATGTCGTGGTAAAGTGAAAGCCCTTGAAACGTTGAATTATTTTGTTTTCAACCACACAATCACTCCAAGTTTGAGGATTTTCCTAAGAAAAATCTTTCGCTCTTCCTTTTATCACTTGAAAATTCACCTTCCGGAGTATCCTATGACAAGTTCTTGAAGTTGAAGTTGTTTTGCTCAAAATGAAGAAACCAACTGAATGTGAAATTACGAGCAGCAGAAAACGCGCCAAAAATTAAGCCTCGTTTTGGTTTCGGTGTACCACCCTTGGCTTGAGCCTGCGATCCAATTGAAAGCAAGTACCTTGTCAACGGTCAACCTAAAAAAAACAGCTGACCTCGATAAGGTCTTAACTTGAGCCCGCGATATGGTCACGTGACAATGGTCAGCGGATACCTTGTTTTGACAAGTGTCAATTGGTTATAAGATGGATGTCCGGTATCAAAGACGTATGCTGTCCCGTACGCTGTAATCTACCTGGTCAGCTGGGCCAGGTGGAGTATGGCCACCATGTCGGATTATTATGATTATTATTAGGATATTATTAATTAATGGGCAACTCCATCGTCGTGCGGTGACGCCCACGAGCAATACCGCTAGCCAAGATTACCATGAGAAAAGCAGTTGACGGGTTTCTGTAGGTATGGTGCTCCGCTATCAACTTGAAACGTGAATATAATCTCGCAGAAGAACAACTTGTATTCCAGTACCAAGCGCTAAATTCAATTCTGTACACCAACGATAAATTGTATAAATCGCTTATACTGAAAACTGTTATTGCTCTTTCTGCAATCATGAAAAAGAAAAAGAATTTCTCTGTTATCATTTTAACCTCTGTTTGTTTCAATAGTGGAGATTACCGTTGACTTACAAGCTGACCCATGTACTTATTGATATTTAAAAGGTATGATAAGAACTGGCCAGTACTGGAGGAATCGAATCCGGAATCTCATGACAAGGCTAATTTTTCATGGGGACTGTAAGTAAATCTGCCACAATTTTGTTTGTTCTGCTCTGTCTGTTTGTTAGAGGAAGAAACGTTTTTGCGGTCGAGCTAGTCAGTGTCGTCATTTAATGTAATATTTAAAACACGTCCTCCTGGAGACACACCTTTTTCATCGGGTTACATCGTTCATCGTTGTGCTTCGTGTTTTTAAAGCCCCAATGTCCGACGTTGTTAGTTTAATGTTATTTCCCTGATGAAAGTGACGTGAACGCTGTCAAGAAAGTTCATCAACCAAGGAAAGATAACCCGATTAAAGCTTCAACAATAAACGTACTGGACGAAAGGAAGCTAGATGACAACAGAGTTCCAATCAGCAAATTCAAAAAAAGCACTTTTTCACGGAATGATGCGGAAAGACCAATGTGTGCACAAGAAACAGCGGCGTTTTCCACTTTTTCTTCTACAAATATTCTAGCATTGGCAGGTATTAAGGCTATCCAGCGAGCGATGCAACTTTCTATACAGCCTCGTTTCCATATGATCGCCGAAACCGTTCACCTCCTCGATCCCACATTATCGCAAGAAGTACGTTTCCATGTCATTGTATAATTGACCACAGACGATTGCAGATGTCTGTAAAAACGTATTCGACCTCACAATTTTCTTCAATCATTTGCTATAAATTGAAGCGTGGATTTATGTTTATTTAAAGGAACAGCATCCGATTCTGCGCATGCTCAAAATTTGATTTTTGTTCATCCTGTCGCGAATTCAAAAGATGCGAGAAGAAAAAATTCGTTCAAAATCCGTTTGCATCGTGCTCAGTTGAGTTCGATATTACCCTAAATCTTTTCAGAATTATAGATTAATGATACATAGTTCTTGCTGAGTTGCAATTCTCGTGCAATCAGGATTTTTTGGACTTGTTTTTAATGCCGTTGGCCGTAGAGCGGAGAGGAGGAAAAACGCTATGGCGCCGGTCGAAGTAAAAATCTTCTAGTCGCTAAAAAATAAACAAGTGAATTATCTAAAACCTCCTCACTATCATTTGGAAAACGCGAAAAAGCGGCCGCCATTTTTTTGACAGCCGCTACTCGCTATCTATCATAGAATAGATAGCGAGTAGCGTAGCCAATCAGATAACGGCATTCGGAACAGAACGCTAGTAGATTTACACTAAAAATGGTTGTAACCCTTTGCAACATAAGGAAAGCAAACCCTAAAGCATTTTGGCAGTTACCATAAACGGTCTGTTAAGCCCCCCTTCTCTATTAACCACCCCCTTCTCTAATAAGCCCCTCGTTTGGAGGTCGGTTTTTAGAAATAAGCCCCCATCTCTAATAAGTACCCCCCCCCCTCTTAGGACACAAGATTTTGTAGCTAGTCCCTCCTATTCCCTCTTACGAAATCCACTTCATGTGGCCCAGTGGGCTTGTTTTTTAAACAAAGATACACTCAAGCACGTAATCTCTATTTACTGCTCTTTATTAAATGCACTACAGTTGTTTGAGCTTTGTACAAAGACTATTTAAATTCAAAAACGGCGTGTTTAAAATTTGAACTAAGCCCCCCCCCCTCCCCCACCCCCTCTCTATTAAGACCCCCTCTCTAATAAGACCCCCGTTAATGAGGTCTGAAATTAAATAAGCCCCCCGGGGGTGTTAATAGAGCTTTTACGGTATTGTCAATACTGAGATCTTGAAGTGTCCTAAATGTTCTTTTCATAGGTTTTTGTCCAACAACCAACTGGAGAAATTACCCAATGGTGTTTTTGACAAAAACACTCGACTGAAAACTCTGTAAGTAGAATCTCCATTTCACTACGTCTACAGTTACTGTGAAATATCATTAGTCTTTAAATGCAAAAACATAATGGGCTTTCTTTTATAATAGGAGCACTTTTCGTTTTCATTCGCATCATTCTATAGATCTGTTTCACACTGTATTTATACGTTTACAATTTATGCACGTTAACAATTTGAAATTTAAATTACAGTAACAGTTTCAGATCTGTTTAAGTATCTATAATTCTATTTCTTATTTCAACGTAATCAGAAATAAGATTCTGATTAAAACAAGGTTCTCCTTTAGCTCCTATACTTGTTCTAAATTGACATCACTTAAGTGATCATTAAAGGAGGTCGGATGCATTCCTGCATGCTGGGTACGTTTCGTTTATACTTCCAGATAACGGAGATCAGCTAATAAAGTTCAAAATATCTTGGACTTCCAAAAAGGAAGGCCCTCTCTTACTTTTAGCCTGAGTTTGTAGGTCACTTAGTCCGAGCCTGTGGCTTTTTTCTCAATTCTTGCTTATCTTTATCCTTACTTTTCCAGTACTCGTATCCTTTCCTTTGCGTAATTCACCTATCGATACTTCTTCTCAGTTTTGAGTTTCGGTTTTCAGGAAATAAAAACAGGTCCGATACTTACTGCAAGTTCAAGCTGAAATCTTAGGATGTGAAAGATCTACGATACTTAACAGTTATTCTACGATTGCGCGCTGGATATGAAATGATAAATAACCAACGAGGCGCGTTATAATCATTTTATATCCAGTAAGCCCGAGTAGAATAATTGTTGTGTTAAAAAGTAACTCTCACGACGCATAATTGAGAATCTGAACAAAAAAGTGACAGAAAGGAACTCAGAGAGAGAGAGAAAACCAAAAAAGGAAACGCTTGTCCATCACATGACTAAACAACAAAGGTGCGAAAACCTTTCGGTGTGTTGCAACGTTTCCCAGCAAAGCTGAATGAATTCAATGAAACTGTCCGAGAACAAAGCTTCATTTTATGGTCCTTTTTGGAAAAAGTGCAGAGTTTATTTACTCTGAATGGTTGTAAATGGTCAGTAGTTTGGTAAAAAAAAATCAATCATTGCTCAAAGAGGGTGGAACGGCTTTCACGTAGATGTAAGAGCCAAAGGAAGGGAATTTGTAATCCATCAAAACAACAGCACTACCGGCGAATTTCATCAAAATGAGGACACAATTTCAATTTGTTTACACACATGTAAAGTGGCGGTTATGGCGCACACGTACAGATTATCCATTTATTTCTTCATTTTAAGTCTTTAATCGATATGTTCATACTCCTCGCTGGCTCGTCCTATGAACATATCGATTAAAGACTTAAAATGAGGAAATAAATGGATAATCTGCACGTGTGCGACGTGAACCGCCACTTTACATGTGTGTGTGTATTTAGCCAATGAAACCAGCCAAACAATGCAATTTGCGCCACCTCGCACCCCATTTGAAGAAAAGTGCGCACAAGTATATACCAAGGATGGCAGCAGCACGAGTGGGGGAAGAGGTGCTCGCTGAGTATTACGGAGAAGCCGCGCCAGCGGGGGGAAATGCCGGCCCGCCCGCCCAAGCCGGAGGTTTGGATGAGTTTTGGGTTTCGAACACCAATTTTAACAATTGGCTGCGTGTTTGAGGATGAGCACAAATCCTGAAAACCCAAACATTCAGAGCATTAATAATTTCACACTAAATGAAATGCACAACAAAGCTTTCAGCGTTGTGAAGGGGGAAATTGATTGAATCGGCAGCATAAAAGTAGAGTTGGGTATTGAGGTTTATTTTACAAAACAAAGGCAAAACGAAAATGGAGAATGGGAAGAAGAAAAACAAAGGCATTACTTTCAAGATTTGCCATTTGTTGTAACAAAGGCAAACCTTAACCAAGAGTTTGAGTCAAAATTTGACCTATTTGTTGACATGATTAACGGTGACATAGATAATTGGTCAGAGCGTGGATCAGGATGGGCCATTGATAAAATTTCAATTGCTATTAAAAAAGCAACTATAAACGTGCAAAACAGAGATAACGAATGTTTGAAATGGGCTTTGAAAGCTGCAAGATTTCCTGTTGAAAAAGATGCACAAAGACCCAGCAAGTATCCATTTGAAGACGGTTTGAACTGGGATGGCATTGACTTTCCCACCCCGCTGAAACAACTTTGCAAACTCGAAAAACAAAACCCCCACCTTGCACTCAACGTGTTTGGCTGGGAAGACGACCATGTGACTTCTCTCAGAATCAGCAAACAAGACAAAAGAATCCCAAGAATCAACCTGTTGCTTCTCCACGAAGACGAAAAATAGCACTACTGTTTTATGAAAAGGCTTTCATCTTTGCTTTTCGACCAAACAAAACAAGCTTCACAACAGAAAAGATTCTTGCCGACCACCAAAAACACTGCAACGGAGTGAACAAAGCCCCTATAAGAACTGAAATGCCAGAAAAAGGCGAAAACACGATGAAATATCAAAACTACAATAGACAAATGAAAGCACCATTCATAATTTACGCCGACTTCGAAGCTCTGATTGAAAACATCTCCGAAGACCAACGCGAAAAAACGGCATGCACAGAAAAAAATAAACAAGCGCACAGCTTGTGGATTTGCTGTTACATGTGTGAGAAGCGATGGGCGAAGCCACCCAGTCAAGAAATACAGACAAGGATGTGATGGTGACAAAAACGCAGTGGAAGTGTTTCTTAACTATATTATAAACCTGGGAAAGAAACTATGCGAAAGTTTGGGAAATCCGGCGCCTATCCACATAAAAGAACCTGTTGACTGGTATAAATACAACACAGCAAAAAAATGCCACATTTTTTTAATTCAAAATCCGTATGGGGCTTTAACACAGGCAATTACTGGGGCCAGAGCCACAAAAGGTGTTTGTACAAAATCAAATTTATTGGCCCCAAAGCACAAAGAAAGCCAAAAAATGCCGACGACAAATTTAAAGAGAGAACCCAAAAAAACTGTCTTTGCTGCAAAGAACCACTACTTTGCGAAAAATATCGAGACGCCGTGAAAGACCACTGCCACATAACAGGCAAATTCCGCGGTGCCGCACACGACGCATGCAACAAAAAACTGCGCATAAACCCCAAAACCATCCCCATCCCAATCGTGATCCACAACTTGAAAGGATACGACGCGCACCACCTGATGCAGGTAACGTCGAAGGTGGAAGGTGCCGGTGAGCTCTCCTGCATTGCCAAAAACATGGAGAAATACATCTCATTTTTTCTGGGGAACCTGCGTTTCATTTACAGCAACGCATTTCTGTTGGCCAGCCACACCGAAAGAGGCGCTGAAAATAACGAAAAAGCTTTGCCCCGAAGCAGCAAAACTCGATCTGCTGTGCAAAAAGGGAATTTACCCCCAACGAGTACATGGATTCGTGGGAAAGGTTCAAAGAAACAAGTATACCAGCCAAAGAACACTTCTTCAGTAAACTTTCCGCCGAGCACATTTCAGACGAGGATTACCGACATGCACAAAAGGTTTGGAAAACATTTGGATGCAAAACCCTAGGCGACTACCACGACTTGTATGTGAAAACAGACGTTGCACTTCTAGCTGATGTATTCGAAAACTTCCGGGATCTCTGCCAAGAGCAGTATGGTTTGGATCCAGCCCACTATTACACATCCCCCGGCCTGTCGTCGGACGCTGTCCTAAAAAAGACAGGTGCCGAGCTTGAACTCCTGACAGACGTTGACATGCATCTGTTTATAGAATATGGAATGCGGGGCCGTATTTCAATGGTCAGCAAAAGGTATGCCAAAGCTAACAACCCACTGGTGCCAGGTTATGATGAAAACAAACCAACCACTTATATTATGTACTGCGATGCAAATAATCTATATGGATGGGCAATGAGCAAAGCTCTTCCAGTGGGAAACTTCAAATGGAATTTTTGGGCCCCCCTCGGAGGAAGAAATTCTGGAGATCCCATAAGACGGCAAAAAAAGGTTATTTCCTTGAAGCCGACCTCGAGTACCCCCAACAGCTCCACGAAGCGCACAATGGCTATCCTCTTGCGCCTAAGAAAAAAACCGTAAAAAAAGAATGGCGGTCCCCATACCAAAAGAGAATGATAGATGACCTCCGTCTCAACCCACCAGACTGCCAAAAGCTCTTGCTAACGTTGCAGGACAAAAAGAACTATGTTGCACGCCACCGAAACCTTTTATCTGAAACAAGGCATGCGGCTGAAGAAAGTCCAGAGAGTGTTGGAGTTCGAGCAAAAGTGCGGAATGGAGCCATACATCAAAATGAACACTGTGTTCAGAAAGAAGGCCAAAACCACATTCGTAAAAGACTTCTACAAACTGATGAACAACTCTGTCTTCGGGAAAACCATGGAAAACTTGCGCAAACGCACAGATGTGACACTGGTGCGCCCCCACGAGACAACCAGGCTGAAAAAACTGATTGCAAACCCTCTGTACGCATGGCACGAGTTATTTGCAAACGATCGTGCAGGGATGAGCATGCGCAAAAGCAAACTCTATCTTAACAATCCTGTTTACACCGGCGCGACAATTTTGGAAAAAAGTAAAATTCTGATGGAGGATTTTTACTACAACGTCTTGAAAAAGCACTACGGAAACAGATGCGAACTATTGTACACAGATACAGACAGTTTTATGGTTTTGATTCAAACAGAGGACATTTACAAAGACATGGGGCCAGGAGGCTGCCTCGGTCAAAATCTCTTCGACACAAGCGACTACCCGAAAAACCACCCGCTGTATTCAGAAACCAACAAAAAGGTTTTGGGAAAAATGAAAGATGAGTGCGCAGGAGCCCCAATCGCAGACTATGTTGGTTTGCGGCCAAAGATGTATTCAGTTATAATGGCCAACGAAAAAAATATGAAAAAGGCCAAAGGGGTGAAAAAGAACGTGGTTAAAAAGGAAATTCTGCACGAACAGTACAAAGAAACACTTTTCGGCAAGAAGCAGCTGATACATGGAATGAACATTCTCCGGAGCGAAAAGCACAACATCTTCGGAATGGACGTGAATAAAACTTCTCTTTCTGCGTTTGATACGAAAAGATGGATAGAAGAGGACGGAATACACACAAACGCATTCGGGTACAACCCCGCGCTGACCGATGTAGAAATGGAAGGCATCAATGAGTGGTTATATGAGGTCTTCGGGTACAATCCTCCGCCTCCCCCTCTACCCTAGCCGACTGAAGCAGAAATGGAAGGCATCGATGAGTGGTTAAATGAGATTTTCGGGGGGTAGCTCTGTGTTTGGTGGAACAACCAAAAGCTCTTCGCGCACGAAACTTCTTTGGGGTCCGTCGTGCAAATAGTACAAAACAGGCCTGTCAGGTTTCACGACAGTTCTTTCAATCTTGAAGACTTTCAATGACCAGACAGGATCTGTAGCTCTTTTTTTGCCGCCCTCCATCTCGCCCGGTTGGTAAAGATAGCGGACATTGACAAGAGGGGGGAGCTGTTTTTCGCGCTTCCCCACAGGTCTTTGATGTGTCGTTGAAGGCTTGGAAGCAACCGCCTTTTCTTTTATCGCAACCGCCGGTTTCTTCCCAGTCAGGCTTGTTTCCTCGTTGTTCAAGGAAGCAACGACCTCTGGAAGCCGTTTCACCCATGCGACAGAACACTGGCCTTCCTGCAAATGCATTTCCACAGCATACTGGTAATCAAACAGGCGCTCAGACAGAGTGCCGTTGAAACGTTCGACAATTGCCTGGTCGCGGTGAATTTCGGGTTGTCCGCGCCGGATATACGTTTTGTGGTTTTCCATCTCTTTCGTGACAGCACCCATAAATTCGCGCCCAGGATCCACCTGCAGCATTTCCGGCCATTTCAGAGAGTAGTATAGTACTTGGGGGTACCAGATCATTTTTACATTCAACGGTTTCAACATTTTGATCTCGTATTTTTGGCAATCTATAGTTTATTAAAAATGCGTGACTTTCTCGGAAGAATCACCAAGCGTGACATTCTCGGAAAAACAGGAAATGAGTCATCACGAGATGGTCGCATGATCTTTTCTAACCAATCATAATGAAACAAGTTCCTTATTATAAATTCTTGAAGTAAAGTTAACTGACAATTTTTACTTAAAAAGTTTATGCTATTGTTTGTAGACCGACACAGCTGTGCCGTGACGTCATGTGTTAGTAACATATAAAATAATATCTCATATAATAGTATAGAAATGACTTGTAATTCAGATATCCACATCGAATTGATATCAAATGGAGAATATCATTGTCCTTTTTGTGATGAGAGAATAGCAGAACATAATGTTAAAAAAGAGGAACCGTGTTGTGATGAACAGAATGTGTTGAATGATAATGGAGCGATTATATGCGTAAGTTGTGGTTCAGTTCATGGTTACAATGTTGTGAAAGAATACATTGATTTTCATGACAATATGTATAAAATAAAGAGAAAGTCTGTATATCACCGGAAGTATCATATTGAAAATGTAATAAATAAAATATGTCGTAAGAATAGATTTCAAATTTCTGTAAAAGATAAGGGTAAAATATTTAAAATATTCGAAAAGATAGACACTATCCTCCCTTTGGTAAATAAGAATCGAAAAAGAATGATTAGCACTAAATTTATGCTTAAGCAAATATTTTTAATGCTTGATCTTCCATTTGATAAAATAATAGTTACTAGATCAAAAAAGACGCTTGGATTTTATGATCGATATTGGGTTGAGATTCTATTGTTAAGATTTGATGTGATTATTGGTATTATCAGACAGTGAATTTTTCATCATATTTGACAAAATACTTGTCTATGATAGGGCTGTTATCAACGACATAATCGTCAATGTATTTCATGGTTGAATGTATAGTTAATGCCTCAAAATTGCCACTTCTCATGGTTTCCTTTATTGTATTCAGAAGGTGTTGGTAGCTTTGATAAGCATATGTGCAATTCTGTATTTTCAGATCAAGGTTTTTATGTTTCATCCAGCCTTGTATTAACATTGATACTGTGCCGATGGCAACTAAACTTACACCACCGGTTGAAATACTTGCAGAAAGACCGCCAGTTGCAAATAAAATGGATGCCGAATTGCCAGCTAATTTCCATTTTTTGAATCTTTTGACAGCCTGTTTGTAAGCCCAACACTTTCTGTGATATGTGTGGTGATAGGCTTTTAATTCATTTACCTGATCTTCTGTTAATTCAACTGAAATATGGTTCCAGCTGAATATACTTTTTCTCTTTTTCATATATATGTTTTATACAATAATTCTATTAAAAATGCAATAAAGAATCCCAGATATTTGGCCTGATAATGGAGATCTTTTTCTTCGCTTTGATGTAAATAAACAAGGTATTGCATAACAATATCCGCGGTCTAATGAATAGCTATTATAAAATCTTCCATATGCATCATGAAGTATACCATGTGTTTGTAATGTATCAATCCAACCAAGTGTATGTTCCAAGAAATGTGTCAAGCATCCACTACCAGGCCCAATAAGTCCAATATCCTTGTGAGTATATAAAATACTGTTGATTGGGATAAATGTATTGAAATGCTTGTGATACAGATATTGGTAAACCAAAGCTGATTTCAAAATTGAGTCATCAATATTATGATGTTGTTTTGTTTCTTTAAAAAAGAATTTGATATATTTAATTGCTTCTTTTATCATATACTATATCGTTGCATTAAAATTTGATGATGATCTAAAATTTTTTTTCATCTGATATGGTATCTAAGTATACACAGAAAAAAGCAATGGAACCGTCTAAAGGTGCGATGGAATTTGGATCCAAATCACCAAAAGTCATTTGTTGACTACCTGATCTATTAGTGGCTGTAAAACTTCCTATATGTTTTTTTGTTCCAATAGATTTTACTTTTTCCAGTATTTGGAGAAGATAAATTATCCCAATGAACAGATAAACAATGCCAAACATTAATTTGACCTAAATCATTTACGGAATAATCTGCCAATTTTGTGAAATTTTGTATAGATGATGCTGGACCAAAATATACACAATTTGATTGATCAACACCACTTATAACTAAATTTGAACCATTGTAATAGCTGACAAACTTATCATAACCTCCATTATCATGACCAAAAAGACCATTTTTCCATGGACTTCCACCTGTATTTGAATTCAATTTATAAACAATGTAAATATTAACAGCATTATTATTCAAATTAATTTGACTTATCATTCTCTGTGATCCATTAAACTTCAAAAAATAACGTCCATTATGTTTCTCAGCTTTGGTACAAACAGTGGGTCTTAAATTTAAAGTTGATTGAGTTGCATTATTTTCTTCATTTGAGAGATCATATAATGTTTCAACTTTTCTGTTTGCGTTCATGTTTACAAAATTATTGTTTGCTCTGTCGATTTGATACACACATTTTGAGTACAATCTAATAAATTCAGAAACCCATAAATCCAAAAAACTGTCTCTGACAATATCAGAAACTTGTGATTTAACAACAACATGATTAACATCATCGCCGGGTCTTACATTTGTCAAACGTTTGTTTCCAAGATCATAGTTCCCATCTTGTGTTAATGTAAATCCATCACCTTTATCACCTTTTGGACCATTTAGACCTCTATCACCTCTATCACCTTTATCACCTTTGTCACCTTTTGGACCTCTTTCACCAGTTCCTATATTGTCTGGAGTTGGTAAATCATTAAATAATCCCATATAATATTATTTTAGATTAATTCATAATTACTTCAAGTGTGAATGTTGTATCAAATGCTCCACTATTGGGATGTGAATAGTCAATTATAAAATAGCCTCTCGATAATGATTTATTGACTGTAACTGTTCTTATGTTTCTACTCATAGAAGGAATTCTATATTCGAAAATAGTTGCTGGTAATGGCAATAACCCAGCACCTTCAGCTTTTTTCTTGAAATAAAACATCCCCCGCTTCGTTCCTTGTATAATATACATATTCTTAATATAAAAGTTATTATTATAAATAACTAAAAATTCAGCGCCATTTATCAATACAGGCTTCAAAGAATTCTTATTATGTCCTTGATTGGCTTTGACAAAGCAATTTAAATATTGTATTTGACCAATTATATTATTCCCATTCAAATTTAGATCACCTCCTAATTTTGGCTGATAGAGAGCAAATCCACCCAAATCGAATGCCGTTTCCATAATTACACCTGTAACGCTTGAACGAAATAGTTTCAAACCATTATTATGAATTCTATGGCCATTTAGATTTAAATCACCACCAAATTTAGCCTCTTTTATTAAATAGCTGTTCATATTAATATTATTTAGTATTGTCAATTCACCATTTTCACCATCAAATAAGTTTGTTGAATTATTAATCAAAGCATGTCCATTCAAATATAAATCAGTTTGTAATTGCATTTTTTCATTCACGATTTTATAAGCTTCTGCGAAGTCGTAAACACTTGATGGAACGTCTACAGCTTCAAAATCAATACCATATGCAACACAATGAACTTTGTACTTATTTGGATAAGTTGGGTTAGCATTAATATGTATTGTACAATGTAAATATTCAGGTGGCGAACTTACTGAAGGTTTTTCAATCCATAATAAATATCTCGAATGATCTTCATTTCTGTTATCGAATTTTCTCCCTACAGTTTTATGAATTGTAATTCCACCAGTTGCACTGAATGTTACGGTACTCAGATTCATTCCTTCATAATCAGGAAATAGCCATTCGAGGATAAAAGTGTATTTTCCATTATTTATTGTGTACATATTAAAACCAATTCTAGCTCTGTAAATATGATTAGCTTCTTTATTCAAGTCTACATCAATGACCTTTTTTGAAATCATATGTGGTGAACGAGGTAAATTGACATATCCATTAACTGTTAAGCCATATTCAGTGCTAATTTCATCGATATCATTCATCAAATATTTGAAAGCATTCTTTGGATGAGAAGCAGATGAAATATGACTTTTTTCTAATTGATCTAAATTTACGGCATCGGTTTTATTTGTTCCTTCTTTTAAGTTAATGATTTTATGCCCTCCAAGTTTTAAGTCTGCTGCCATCGCATTTGTTCCATTCAATAATAAAGCGTTTGCTCTCATAACTATTCCAGCTCGATTTAAAACTCTGAAGTTCACTGCATCAGTTTCATTCGACGGGTCCGCTAAATTCGTCACTATTTCCACCCATCGACAAATTTCCATACATCGCAGTCGAACCGTCTCGTCGGAGAAAATATTCGTCAGTATAACGTTTTGTCGCCGCATCGTCTGCGTTGACGGGTGGAGCAAGATCAGTAATGGCATTGTTGTTCATATTTAGATTTTGTTGTGCAATCGTATCGAGTTTGGTTTGCAACCTCTGGTCCACATAACTTTTGTTTACAGCGTCTTGTGGGTTTGAGGGATTATCCTGCAGGTTGAGGATTTTGTTTAATTTCATGTCAATATTACCACCAAAAGCAACATGGCCGTTTTCAATTTCATAAGCTGGATCATGGAGAAAGTAAGACAAATTGGTATGATAGCCATAGGCCCCATAAACAATGATATGTGTTTTGATGTTAGACGCAGGAGCTGTGCTGGAAAGTTCCACCTGTATTGCCGCTTGCCCACCACCGGTTTTTTCAATTGTAAAAAGTCTTTTTATATAACCATCAACATGTGGAGTTTGGGGAAAAGCTTTTTGAAATGTATGTCCAGTGTCACGCATGTTAATTGTTGGAAGGGTTAAACTGATTGTTGCACTTCTTGGGTCAGATGGTGAGTAAAACTCAACAACAAAAGTGTACTGACTGTTACTCAAAGATGAAACATCAAAACGAATTTTGGATGTAAAGTTGCCTCTTCGTTTGATGAAAAAAGACAATGACGACTTGTTTATGTGATATGGTGATCTGTCAAAATTCTCAATTTGAAGGTTTTCCACACCACTGACTGTAGAAGATTTGGATATGTCTTTTAACAGAAAAGCGAATGGGTTGCGTTGAGCTCCTGATGCTGAAAAAACAAGGTCATCAACATACTTTTTGTTGGCAGCATCTTTGTAGGCAGTTGGAGCCCCAACATCTATTATTTTGTAGTCATCCATGTCTAGATCGCCCTCAGCTGGGTCGGTTCCATCCCTTTTTAAGCAGCTTGCAATTTGAGAGTCAACGTAGCTTTTGTTTGTGGCGTCGAGAATGTCTTTGGGGTAACCCATTCTGGTGATGAGGTTTTCCCCCATGTCAAGATCACCAGTCATCGCAACACTTCCATCTTTTTTAAGAAATGGAGAAACATCAATGCCAGCAATGCCAGCAATTTCAGTATCAACATACCCCTTTGTGGCTGTATCATTGTTTGCTGTTGGCGCTGCTACATTAGTCAATTTGTTACCTCCAAGATTCAAATCAGAAGTCATCGCAACACTTCCATTTAGTTTCAAAAAATTATTGTTCACATAGTTTCTATTTACAGCTGAATAACCAAATCTTGGGTTATCTGGTATACCAAATAGATCATTTTTATTCATGCTGACAGGTGCATAAATTACACCACCAGTGTTTTTATTAAGGAAATCAGCTGTTTTATTATCAACGTAAGATTTGTTTACAGCGTCTTGTGGGTTTGAGGGGTTATCCTGCAGGTTGATGATTTTGTTTAATTTCATGTCAATTTTACCATCGAATGCAACATTACCATTTTCAATTTCAAAAACAGGATCGTGAATATGTGATAAAATGATATTTGAAAATCCGTAAACACCATAAACTATAACATAATGTTTTTTATTATTTTGTAAATATGGTGAAATCAACAATAACTCCATTGATGTTTGACCATTACTTGTTTTTTCAAGGAAGAATATTCTTTTGAGATAAGCCTCTACAATATGAGTCTCTGGAAATGCTCTTTTTATCGAATCTTTTCTTTCAACTAAATTGGATGACAAATTATCATCATCAACTGTTGCATTATTTGGATTACCGTTTGTATAAAACTCAACAGCAAAAGTGTATCTTGAAACTTCCAATTGTGACAAATCAAAACGAAGAACAGTTGTCTGGCTAGATGTAGGAATAACAAAAGACAAGGCTTTTTTATTTATTAAGTAAGGGCTTTCATTAAAATCTTCCAATTTGAGATCATTTGCATTTCTAAGAATAGTTGTTTTTGATATATCTTCAAGAAGAAATTTAAATGGATTAACACGTGTTCCTTCAATTGATAAAACAGCATCGTTGACGTATCTCATATTAACAGCATCTTTGTTTGAATTTGGTTCTCCAACATTAGTCAAGCGTTTATTTTCAAGATCATAGTTACCATCTTGTGTTAATGTAAATCCATAACCCTTATCAACTTTATCACCTTTTGGACCAGCAGGACCAGCTGGACCTCTATCACCTTTATCACCTTTTGGACCACCAGGACCTGTATCACCTTTTGGACCTCTTTCACCAGTTCCTATATTGTCTGGAGTTGGTAAATCATTAAATAATCCCATATAATATTAGATTAGATAACACCATAAAAGTTTCTATTCACTGTTTTCATTGGTTTGTCAACATAACAGAAGGAATATGGTTTTTTAGTTGCTTCAATATACTTTTGCTTGTCGATTGCAAGTTCTTGGGAGATAATGTTTCTCTCTCTTGTGGATGGAAAATCATAAAGGCAGAAATGGCTACAATTAAGTCTAACAGATTTTGGGCAGCCGTAGAAGGATTGTGTTAGGTACAGAACTGAACAATTTTTGTGGCGACCCTGAATAAAATAGCTTATGATTTGATCTTGTTTTTTATCAGTCACGAAATCATCAAATACAACCAGTCGCTGTAAATCAGTGTCTTTGATTTGTTCAACAGGAAGTATTTCATCTTGACTGCATACTAAAACAGGATAACCAACCTCTTTGCTTATTCCATCCATAACTTGCTGTAAATATTGATATTTATCTTGATCCAAGTTTTTGGCATACAGATGTATTTGATCATAATAGACCAAAGGTTCCATAATCAGATGCAAGAACAAGGTTGTCTTTCCAGATCCAGAATTTCCAGCCAATAACATTCTGAATGTATCTTTTGGCATATATGGATACAACTGTCTGAATGAATTATTTGAATTCTGAACGATATCATAATTTGGAATTTCCATATGTTAATAGTTTAGATTAGTCTAACACAATTGTATATGGATATAGAACGTATGAAAAGGCTTCTTGAAAGTGGAATTGAAGCTGGAAATAAAACTAGAGAAGTACGTGAGGTTATCAAGACTTATGAAAACAGAAAACAGGATGCTTATGATGAAACATTGCAATTACTGAAACCCTCTATTGATGTCCAGAAGAGTGTGAAAGAAAGTGTTGATAAAAAACAGGATGAAGTTATTGAACAGTTGAAAAAGAATAAAAAAGCCTTGACATCCGGTTTTGAAGATCTTATGCTATTAAACACATTACCTGAATCAGTACCTGTGAAAACAAAATTACCAATTGATTACAAACCAGCAATGATGACTGAATCAAAACCAAAGTATAAGTCAAATCTTGATAAAGGTTTTTCAGCTGAGGAGCTTGAGGCATTAGTAAAATACAATTTATCTCCTCCATCAATAATATTAGAGAGGCTAATGGATGGAACAATCGATATTAATGAGTATGATAATAATATTGGTAAATTAACCCAAGAACTTGGAAGACAAAAAGCAGTAATGTCAACAACCAAAAAGAATAGGGATAAAAATAAAGAACAAAAATTTCAATTAACTTAAGAGATCAAATTACTACAAAAGTACCGAAAAAGAATTGGTGCCGTTGAGGAAGGTGCACAAACTGTTGGTTCAGGTATCAGAAAGAAGAAAAGACAATATGGAGCAGGTGTTTTTCATTATAATAATATTGGAGACTTGCTTTCACGATTGCAATTACTTGGTGGGTCCCTATTTGCAGGTAATAACAGTGCTGGTGTCAGAAATGAGTTTGTAAAGATATTGCACACCTTAAGCAGACTGGGAATTGTTGGAAACGATGAGCTAAATAAAATAATGATGAAATATCTAATGTAAAAGTATATGACGGAAATTTCATTACGATTCAACAGTAAAAACAGAGACAAAATTGGTGTTAGTAAGAGTCATGATTTTGAAAAAAGATTCAATACACCTATCAAATTAACGAATGATTTGAAATATGAAATGGCTGTGAATGTTATCAATATGACATACAGTTGGTATAACATCAGAGAGTCTTTAGGGAATAATCAAATTAAATATAGCTATGACAAAGGTGCAAACTGGGAAACAATAACATTCGTTGACGGGATGTATTCATACGACGATATCAATAGTTACATTCATGAGTATATGATTAAAAATAGCCATGTACTGAATCCATCTGAAACAGACAAATCAAAATTCAAGTATGGTATCAATATATATTTCGTTTTGTCAACATATCGCATTTTGATTGAACTTGATGAAAACTATCGAGTGGATCTGAGAAATCTTGATTTCAGAAAAATTATCGGTTTCGATTCAAAATTAGTTTCAGCAACAGAATATGGAACAAATCTACCAGATATTACAAGAGGAGTGGATGAAATTTATATCAATTGTGATAATGTGATAGATAGCATTGTTGATGGCAATAGTACAAATACAATCGCTGTTATTCCAGTCACAGATCTCGTCAGAAGTTTACCTTTCACTTACAAACCTCGTTTTCTTTCATGGAATCCTATCTCAACACACACAATCAGCTCAATACGTTTTTATGTCACTGATTCTTCTGGACAACCAGTTGATTTAAATGGGGTTGATTGGTATATTGAGTTATTCTTGAGAGGGACAGAATTATAAAACCTAATATTATATGAAGAGGTTTGAGTACAAAAAATATGAGCAAATTGGTGAAGGCATCTTTACTGACATTGCCAAAACAGCTGTAAAAAAAGCAGCTGAAAAAGCAGCTACAACAATTGGTGAACATGCTGGCAAAAAAGGTGGTGATAAAATAATAGAAATTTAAAGCAAGAAAAAGAGAAAAAGTGGAACTGAGAGTGAGATTAAGACTGGGGGTGAGATCAAAAGAAAGAGAGGCAGACCTCGAAAAATTAAGTAACTTTTATCTAACACAATAATATATGTCAAACTATCGCGACTCAAAATATATCGAACGATATGAAGATGTTGTCTTTGAGCTTGAGACAGCACTTAATACTGTGATTGCAAATAATGCTCATCAGAGGAAAACAGGTTACCGATTTGTTGTTGATAACAGTGGAGAGACAACACCATTTGACTGGTATAATGCCCGTTTTAATGTTATTTTCAAAGAAAATAAGCTTGCAGATGGAGCTAATATTGCTGCTGCAGATCAAAATGGTATTGTTAATTCAGTTCACGCTCTTATTAACACCATTAATGTAAAAATGAATGGAATCGATGTTTATGAATGCCGAGATGCTAACCAAGCCACAAATATAAAGTCATTGCTTGAGTATTCACAGGGTTATGCTGTAAGTCAGGGAACCAATGAGTTCTTCTATCTTGACACCAGCAGAGGTGCTGAAAACAGAGTGGCACAAGCTGCTTATAACAAAGGATTCTCAGATCGTAAAGCTTTGCTTAATGATGGTGGTGAAATAAATGCAGAGATAGCATTGAATAGATACGGTTTTTTCAAGAGCTTTTGGGTTGAACTCATGCCTAACTCAAAAGTAGAGGTGAACCTAACACTTGAGAGTGATGACAATCTTGTTTGGCAGGCTAGTGATGAATGTCGTGTGATACTGACTAAATTACAGCTAATAGTTCCTCGTATTGTTTTCAATTCTGCGGGAAAGTCTTTGTTCATGAGCACGTATCTTGACAACAGAAAGTGGACTTACATGAGAGAAATGGTTGAGAGAGGCAATTCAACAAGACAACAGACTGCCAATTTCCGTATTTCCACAGGAATAAACAAACCCAGACATGTCTTTGTATTCATCATCAATGATGCAAGTGATGCATCTCAGACAGCCAATAAATTTCTCTATAACACATTCTCAGTTGCAAATAACCGAACTTTGACTGATTGTTATCTTGAGGTAGGGAATGGAAATGATTATCCTGAGATTCATTACAACCCCTCAACAGAACCCTCAAGAGTATTCAGAGATGTTTTGAAATATGTTCAAGTTGTGAATCAATTCAGTGAGAACACCCTTCTCACAAGAGGAAACTTTGGTACAATATTCCCTTTCATTTATTTTGATTTGACGAAACAGAAACAGGATATCAAAGATGGAATGACAAAACTGACTTTCAAATACACTTTGAGTGGGGCAACAAATGCTGATTACAGTGTGTATGCACTTGTGCTGTATGAACAGGATGTTGAGATGAGAAAGACTGATGGGAAGTTGATTCTGAGATCTATGTAAATGGAAATAATTAAATAAATTAAATAATTAAATAATTAAATAAATTAAATAATTAAATTAAATCATTATTTATATTAAATACAATTTAGTATAAACATATATTATATGACTACTTATCATCCTCATGGAGTGACACTGTCACAAGGTCAGAAAGAAAAGCTGGCAAAAGCTATTAAATCAAATTCAGCGGTAACATTGAGGCTGACTCATGATGAATTATCTGGCGGTGATCAACTTATGTTGACAAAAAGACAAATCAACAAACTAATGAAATCAAAAAGATCGGGAAAAGGTTCTGATATCAATATATCAAAAAGTCAAATCAGAAAGGCGGTTGTACATGGAGGTTCTCTTTGGTCAAGTCTTTTTTCACTTGGAACAAGACTATTACCATATGCAGGTAAGGCAGTAGCTAAAGCGGCTCCAGCATGGGCCACAGGTGCTCTTTCTTCATTAGCAAGTCTCGACATTGATAAACTATTTGGAAAGAAACAAAAAGGAGGATTCATTATTCCCAATGAAAACTTGCCCCAACTATTGAATTTTGGAAATTTATTGAATGTGAGACAAATGGCTGATCTTGTAAATGCAATGCAGTCTGGTGGACAACTTGCTATCAAACCAACAAAAACTCAGTCTGGTGGGTTTCTTGGAACACTTTTCGCAAGTATTGGAATTCCTCTACTTGTGAAAGCCTTGACTGGAAAGGGTTTGCATGTTGAACACAGCCGTTCTAGACGGTCATTACCAGTTCATGTTCCAGATCACATTGCAGTTAATAAAAATAAAAGTGGTGGGAAACACGTTATGATTCCATGGCAATCACCCCCAGTTTTTGGTACATGGGATAACCCAATCGGTTATGGAATGAAAAAAAAAAAAAGACCAAAAAGGGAAAAGGGCTTCTACTGGGAAAAGACAGTCCATTCAATTCAATCCCCATACTAGGAACCATTTTGTAAACAAACCCTTATCCAACTTTGATTTAATCAATTGGGTGAAACAACTTGGAATAAAACATTTTAGAGGAGTATTTTCAAGAGACAATCTTCCTAGACAAATAAAAAACAATGAATGTGGAATAGTCAATCTTGATTCAAAAATTGGACC
Organism: Pachyseris speciosa; assembly: GCA_016490735.1. Classification (NCBI taxonomy): domain Eukaryota; kingdom Metazoa; phylum Cnidaria; class Anthozoa; order Scleractinia; family Pachyseridae; genus Pachyseris; species Pachyseris speciosa. The sequence goes on from JAEMWC010001033.1 coordinate 71,528, forward strand.
AGGTACACATTGGGTATGTTATCGGAATATGGACACATACTGTGAATACTTCGACTCTTTTGGTTTGATGATGCCAACAGAAGTTCAAATATATATGTTGACAAGTGGTAAACAACTTGAATACTCTGGCGATGAGATACAAGAAAGGGATTCAGTATTGTGTGGATATTGGTGTTTGTACTATCTTCTTGAAAGACAGAAAGGAACATCAATTCTTGATACAATACATAATTCCAAATTCAATCCCGCAGATCCTAGAGTCAATCACAAGTTTATAATTAACTACTTTGAAAATGTGTTTGAAAATAAAAAATAATATATAATATATAAATAATGTTATCATACTGTGTTAAACAGAAGAAATTCACTGAATGTGAACCAGGAAGTGAAGCATATAAATTGACAAAAAATGAAGTAGTAATTGTTGTAAGTAAATGTGTTGAATGTGGAATCAAGAAAATAAATTCAAGGAATAAAATGATAAATAAAGATCCAATTATAAAAGATGAGGACCAAATTAAGTTTGAATTTATGTTATTAAACGCGATCAATAATTCTGAAATTAAAAAAATTACGAATAATATGGTTAATATTATCAAAGCAATTGAGTGATATTAATAAATATCTAAACCAATTATATATGAAATCATATTGTGTGAAACAGAAGAAAGTCACTGAATGTGTTCCAGGAAGTGAAAAATATGTTAAAGCAAAAAATGGGCGAAATATGATGAAATGCAAATGTGCGGAGTGTGGAATAACAAAGACTAAATTTGTAAAGAGTATGGGAAAAGGATTTGCCCGTCTGAAGGGGCGGGCATACTAGATTCGGCAGCAGATATGGCACTAACTGGATTCTTAGAACATGGTGTCCCTTTTTTAGCAAAGAAAGGTGTTGAAATGGGGAGATATTATGGTTCAGAAGCAATGAGAAATCCAAAGCTGCAAAAGCAATTGATTGATAAAGGACTTTCCCTTGCAAAGCCAGTGATTACAAAGGTTGGTAAAGAAGGCTTAATGCAATTGAGCACTGCTATTAGACCCAAACGCTCTGACAAGAAAAAAAATGTATAAAACGGATATTAAAGGATTGGATTACGGCGGTGCTATTGACATTCACAAGATGATCGGTAAACTACCAAAACCAAAAAGTGGATGGACACCCGGAAAGTATAAATACATGGGCCCTTATAATCCCCTCGATAAACAGTTAGAGTATGATAAAAACACAGGTGAGGTCACAAAATGGTATGTCCAACCTTACAACAAGGTAGATGAAATAGCAGCATATCACGATATATGTTATGATATGGGAAAAAATAAAGGTGATTGTGACAAAACAATGGTTGAGTCACTTGATCAAATACCGTATGGTGAGATGCCAAAATGGGGCCAAACAGCCAGATTCTTAATTGACAAAAAACAGAAATTAGGTCTTGGTGTTTCAAAAAACGGAAAAAGCCGTCGAGTGAAGAAAACTGGCAAGAAAAACTAGCTGATGAATTACATACACCCATAAAACGAAATTTCACTCGGCGGCGTGTGATTGTAAATAAAATTGATGAAATATGGGCAAGTGATCTAGTTGAAATGCAACAGTTTAGTAAATGGAATAAAGGTTATCGATATCTTCTTATGGTTATTGATGTATTCAGCAAATATGGTTGGATTGTCCCATTGAAGGATAAGAAAGGTGAATCTGTCACTGAAGCATTCAAAATAATATTCAAGGAAGGCAGAAAACCACAGTATTTATGGGTTGATAAAGGTAAAGAGTTTTACAACAAACACTTGAAGGACTTGCTAGGGAAACATAGTGTACAGATGTACTCAACTGAGAACGAAGAGAAGTCATCAGTAGTTGAAAGATGGAATAGGACAATTAAATCCAAAATGTGGAAGCAGTTCACTGTTCAAGGTAATACACAGTATTTAGACATGTTACCAAAATTAGTGAAAAAGTATAATAATACCAAACATTCAAGCATAAAGATGACACCTACAGAGGCTTCAAAGAAAAATAATGAAGGAACTGTTTACTTTAATCTATATGGTGATATGGAGCCATTAAAACAGAAACCAAAATTTAAGGTCGGCGACAAGGTCCGAATATCTAAGTATAAACGGAATGTGTTTGACAAGGGCTATACACCAAATTGGACAGAAGAAGTGTTTACAGTTGATAAGATCCAATACACTAATCAAATAACATACAAACTAAAAGATCTCAACGATGAAGAAATACAAGGGAGTTTTTATGAACCTGAATTGTTAAAAGCCAGACAGGATGTTTTCCGTATTGATAAAGTCATTCGCAGAGATTACAAGAAGAAACAAGCTTTGGTGAAGTGGAAGGGATATAGTGATGACTTCAACAGTTGGATACCGTTCAGGGATTTAAAAGATATATTATAAAAAGAAAATTATCTAACATATATATATAAGTAGACCTTACAGTAGTATATACTGTTATTTGCTCACGGTAGCCAAGAATATTATTATTCCTGACTATATTTAAACACAGGTCGAAAATCAATTAAAAATAAAAAATAAATTATTATAATATATGAAAAATAATATAATTTCAATTAAAAATGAATATGATCTACATAGCAGTGTTGTATCATTTATCAGAAGGAAATATGAAGACGCATTAATGATCGCAGGACTAGGTGAGAATCAAATGACTCCGGGGATAAGAATCAGAAGTTATAACAAAGGATATATGGCCGGTCAGTGTGATTTGATGTTATTGAATCCAACTGAAAAATACAATGCTCTATGCCTGAAATTCAAAAGCCCAACAGGTATTTTCATAGTCACCAATAAACAAATAATGATGAAGAAAATGTATGAGGAAAAACAACTGCAAATACATAATGAGCAACTGTTTCGAAGACTTGATTTATGAAATAACTAAACACATGGAAGAGAGCAGAACATATTTAAACGCAGATAAAAATATTTAAAATATATATTAGTATATATATATATATATATATATATATATATATATATATATGGAGAATAAAAATGTTAAGAGAGGTCGGGGAAGGCCAAGAGTTCTCAGTGATGAGGAAAGAATAAAACACAAGACTGCCTATATGCTGAATAAAGAATGGTACTGTGAAGTTTGTAATAATGGCAAAAATTACACACTGGCCGGCAGAACGCTTCACAAGAGAACAAAAAAGCATCAAAAAAATATTTGAATCAGTTCAACGGATTCCAGGATTTGGAATCACTTGAATTATCAACCCTACTTAAACGCGCATTGAAACTGGCTTAAACAAAAAATATATAGTTATAATATAGATGGAAAAAATTATCTCACACATTAATATGAATAAGAAAGATTTCAAAAAACTCAGTAAATCCCAGCTCATCAAAATGTTAATCAATATGAATGAAAGGCTTGAAAAAGTTGAGAAGAAACTGAAGAAGCCAAAAGTTATTGTGGTAGATGATACCAAGCCTATACAGAGACCAGTGCCAGCGCCTCGCAGGAGTGTAAAACAAATGGTTCAAGATTATGAAAACAACATAATTCCTCCACCATTGGAATTCAGGGACAGACCAATTCCCGCCCCAAGAGCCAAAAAGCCTGTGCCTAAACCCAGAACTAAGATAGAGCAAACAGAGAAAGCTCTAAAAAGCTACACAAAGTCTTATGAAATTGATATAAAAAATGACAAAGACCCGCTAGAGCAACTACTAAACACAAGAATGGCAATCGAAACACACATTAAAAAATTGTTAAATGAAATGAAAGGACTGAAATTTGTTGAAACGCTAAAGGTAACATTCGCAAAAATGACTGACGGAGCAATAGAATACAAAACCGCATATTTCAACAGTCAAGCTGAAACAATCATAAACAATCCAGAGATCAATGAATCATTACAAGTGTCAAAACAACAAATAATAAATAAGAGTGCAGTTTGGGTTTCTGAGGGGTCTGGTTGGACAATAGAATCTGTTGATAGTCATTACCTCAATGTGGTGAAATATGAACCAATGAGGGGTTCCTCATACATAAAACTACCAGCAGAATTACGAAATAGTGCCAAAGGTTTAGTTAACTTGAAAAATGAGGATAATGAATGCTTCCGGTGGTGTCACATCAGACACTTGAACCCACAAGAGAAATACCCACAGAGGATTAAAAAATCAGACAAACAATACATTGAAAAATTGGATTATACAGGGATTGAATTCCCAGTAACCACAAAGCAGTACAATAAAATAGAAAAGCAAAATGAGATCAACATCAATGTTTTCGGTTATGAGGATAAACAACCATATCCAATATATGTATCAAAAGAGAAATATGCAGACTGCTTGAATCTGCTTCTAATAACTGAAAATGAAAACAAGCATTATGTGCTAATCAAAGATTTTAATAAGTTTATGTACAATCAAACAAAGCACAAAGAAAGAAAACACTTTTGTATGCACTGTCTTCAATGCTTCAGCTCTGAAAGGGTTCTGAATTATCACAAGGACAACTGCATGCAAGTAAATGGCACACAGGCAATAAAAATGCCAAACAAAGATAACAACATACTGAAATTCAACAACTTTCATAAACAACAGCAGGTACCATTTGTGATCTATGCTGATTTTGAAGCCATCACTGAAAAAATACACGGTTGTCAACCCAATAATAACAAATCGTACACAGAGGCTTATCAGAAGCATACAGACTGTGGCTACGGCTATAAAGTTGTCTGTTGTTATGATGATAAAAATAGCAAACCTGTAACAGTTTATAGAGGTGAAAATGCAGTGTACAAATTCATGGAGGCTATGCTGGAAGAAGTTAAATATTGCAAGAAGGTTATGAAAAAGGAATTCAACAAACCACTCAGAATGACAAAGGATGATGAAGAGGAATTCCAAAAAGCCATAGAATGCCACATTTGCAATAAACAATACACTGATAAAGACATTCGAGTTCGAGATCATTGCCATATCACTGGTAAATACAGAGGCTCTGCCCATCAAGAATTTGAGAGGTTATGATAATTTGAGAGGTTATGATAGTCATTTCATAATGCAAGAGATTGGAGCCATTGTTAAGAAACACACTTACACAAATAAGAAAGGTGAAAAGTGTCAAATGGCAATCAATGCTATACCTAACAACATGGAGAAGTATATGGCTTTCATGCTTGGTAATCACCTAACATTTATTGATAGTTTCCAATTCATGAGCTCTAGTTTGGAAAAACTGGTCAGTAATCTACCAAAAGAGTCATTAAAATACACCTCGCAAGAGTTCAAGGGAAAGTATCTTGATTTAATGGTAAGAAAAGGAGTTTATCCATACGACTTCATGGACAGCTTTGATAAATTCAATGAAAAGCTTCCAACAAAGGAAGAATTTTACAGCATATTAAGTGATGAACATATCTCAGATGAAGACTATACACATGCTCAGACAGTGTGGGAAACATTCTCTCTAAAAAATATGGGTGAGTATCATGATCTGTACCTCAAATCATACATCCTTCTGTTGGTTGATGTGTTTGAAAACTTCAGGAAAACATGCCTTGAATACTACAAACTGGACCCATGTCATTATTTCACGTCTCCAGGGCTATCTTGAGACGCCATGCTTAAAATGACTGACATTAAACTAGAGCTTATGGTTGATATTGATATGTTTCAATTCATTAAAAGGGTATGCGTGGAGGAATCAGTTATATAGCAAACCGATATGGAAAAGCAAACAATAAATACATGAAAGAATACGATGAGAAGGCGCCCTCAAAGTATATCATGTATCTCGATGCTAATAATCTATACGGTTGGGCTATGAGTCAATACCTTCCAACAGGCGGATTCAGATGGATGACACAAAAACAGATCGATAAGATAGACCTAGCTAAGTATAAAGAAGATGGCAACAAAGGTTTGATACTTGAAGTTGACCTTGAATACCCCCAAGAGTTACATGATCTGCATAATGACTACCCACTTGGACCGGAAAAGGTCAAAGTAGCTGAAAGTATGTTGTCTGGCTATTGTAAAAACATCGCGAAGAAATATAAAATATCAACTGGTTTGGTACATAAACTGATACCAACATTAAGCAACAAAGAAAAATACGTGCTCCATTATAGGAACCTCCAATTATACACTGATCTCGGTTTGAAAATAACTAAAGTCCATCGAGTTCTAGAGTTCAATCAGTCCGCATGGCTCAGACAGTACATCGACTTCAACACTCAGAAAAGAACTAACGCTAAAAATGCCTTTGAGAAAGACTTCTTCAAACTCATGAACAATTCAGTCTTCGGAAAAACGATGGAAAACCTCAGAAAGCGAGTAGACGTCAGATTAGTCACCGATGAAAAGAAACTATTAAAAATGGCTGCTAAACCGACATATGTTAGCAGTAAAATCTTCAATGAAAATTTGGTAGCTGTTCATAAGATAAAAGAAACACTTACTTTAAACCGGCCAGCATATGTAGGAATGTGTATCCTTGATCTAAGCAAGACACTGATGTACGATTTCCATTACCACTACATTAAAGAGAAGTATGGAAACAAGGCGAAGCTGCTCTTCACAGACACAGACTCATTGACCTATGAAATTGAAACCCAAGACGTCTATAGACATTTCTGGAAGGATAAAAATAAATTTGACAACAGCGACTACCCAGAATACTCTCTATATTTCGATAAGACGAATAAAAAAGTAATTGGTAAATTCAAAGATGAGGCTGCAGGAGTTCCAATTTGTGAATTCATCGGTCTACGATCGAAAATGTATAGCTATATGAAAGACAACCGAAAAGGAGGGAAGACAGCTAAAGGAATTAGGAAGAATATTATTAAGAATAACATCAAACATGAAAATTATAAAGAGACACTATTTGATAATAAACAGTTGCATCATAGAATGAAAACAATCAGATGCCAAAACCATCAACTAGGAAGTTATGAGATAAATAAAATATCACTCAGCTGCTTTGACGACAAGCGGTATATTCACGATAATGGCGTGACAAGCTATGCATACGGACATTATGAAAAGTTCAGCTGTTGCGGTGTTTTTATCGCCTCAAACCCACTGATTTGCCTAGTTCAGGATAGAATCTTGAATCTTGGCACGTGTGGACTCAAAACTAGTAGTAAGTTTTTCTAATGAAGGCATCCTTTCTCTGTATGGCAAAATATCTAACCAAAAAACAAACCAAATTCTGAACCAGTTGGTTAGATTTTTGGTTTTGGTTAATTTATGGGTCGACTTTTGATTGGTTAGAAATAATCATACGACCGTCTCATGATCTGAAACAATAACTATTAGCGATGACTCATTACCTGTTTTTCCGAGAATGTCACGCTTGGTGATTCTTCCGAGAAAGTCACGCATTTTTAATAAACTATAGATTCCAAAATACGAGATCATAATATGTAACCATCGGATGGTTCCACATGAGAAATAATAGCTATAGGTGATGACTCATTTCCTGTTTTTCCGAGAATGTCACGCTTGGTGATTCTTCCGAGAAAGTCACGCATTTTTAATAAACTATAGATTGCCAAAAATACGAGATCAAAATGTTGAAACCGTTGAATGTAAAAATGATCTGGTACCCCCAAGTACTATACTACTTCAGAGGTGAGCGTCTGTAAATTTTGGGAAACCCCGCGGCGATCTCTTCAGAGTTTTTCGAGGTCAAAGGTTCGGCCTCTTTGTATTGGCTAGCCACGTCGACAAATGTCAGCGCGTATTTGTACACCTTGCGCCCGCGGGGGAGTTTGTCATGTGGCAAAAAAAGAAGGTCAGCTTGGTGCACCTTGTTGGGCGTGAAAACATCGAACTTTGGCCGAGGAATGCGGCGCAGCGCCGGAAGATAGATCTGCCAAAGCGCCTGCTTGATGAGCCACTTTTTTGCTACATCATCAGATACCTTTGCAGCTTCAGCCAATTTTTTTAATCGCGGCGAGTCCTTTCCAATAGCCTCCGGGGCTGTAATAAATCTTTGCGAGTTTGGCGTCCATATTTCAACACACATTAAACTTCAAAGGATATATTTCCGCCTTTTCAGCTTATTATGCATCTCGCCGCCGCACCTCTTTCACGTTGTGGGCGATCTGCATAAAATACTACTTTTTTCCCTCCTTTTGACATTTCCTCACATATGATATCTGACATCACCCTTACCAAACCATCATAATTCAGTCCACTGGCCACGATATACGGCTTCTTTCCCCACTGCTCAATGTTTTCCACAAGTTCTTTATGCACTTTTCCCCATCCCATTTTGTTCCGATCAGTAACTTTTGCTTTGATCAACTCATAGTGAATTTTTTCTTTCAGCCCTGGAGGGAGTTGTTTAACACCTTCCAGAAGATTCATTTTTGATTGGGTGCAATGAACCTTCGCGAGTTGGGGGTCCATATTTCAACATACATTAAACTTCAAAAGAAACGGAAAGCAGCATAGCCCAAAGCGAGAGTCCCGGCGCCCAAAAAAACGAGCTCGCCCTTTTTTTGCTGCTCGCTCGGCTGGTAGAAATCTGAGAACTTGGGCTCTTTCAGCGGAGCCCGCAGAAGTCGGTTGGGATGCGCTTGGTTATAACGTTTGAAAGCGTAGTCGGTGTTGGTGAAGTTCTGTTTGGCCTGTGCTTTGATCTGTGCGTTTGTCTGTATCCAGTCAAGGAGCTGGGTGCGATCGCGGTTGTATTTCGTGTAAGCCGCCTGGCAATCCTCGAGAGCCTTGTCGTGGCGCCTTTTTTCGTCGAGCGCGGTGTCGTCACTGCCGCCGAGCGCCTTCGCGAGATAATTGCCACCGATAAAAGTTGCCGCATTGAGGATCGCACCACCAACAACGATTGCGACGGTTGCCATGATGTATATACCAGTTTTATTTTTAAATCAAGCGTTGGAGGGAAGTATTTTTTTGGCCTCAAGTTCGTCCATTGCCCAAGAACCCAAAAAGTCGACAAGTACCCACTGTAGGTAACTCATTAGGCTGGAGCTTGGATCATACATAAAGTTCTCCTTTGCCACTTTTTTGATGCCCCACCCGATGCCGGTGTCAAGGCCCATTCTTGTTGCTGAGCGCAAGAGCATATTCACATACTTGTTGCCAGACGACATCGTGGATATATAAAAAAAAATAAAACTTTAAATTGCTGCACGCAGAAAATAATTTTCGAATCAGTCATCTTTTTTTTTTTTCACTATAATCTTCTTCTTCACTTTCACTATCATCTTCTTCTTCACTTTCGCTGTCATCTTCCGTCTCCTCCCCTTGCAAAAATATGGGAGGTGGAGTTTCAAGAATATCAAAAGCTTTCAGAAGAACCCTGCGATTGAAGTCAAAAGCTAATACCCCGAGGCCGACAAGGGCTGCTGCATTGATAAAATATTGAGGGATGTGTGTTACTTTAAACCACCACATTCTGTTTATTCTCTGCCCGCAAAACTTCAAAAGAAAATCATTCCATGTGTTTTATTCCCTCTTTCTTCCGCGGCGTTACAGGAGCGGGCACGCTGGCAACAGGAGGCGGGCTCGGGGCACTTTTCATTTTTTATGGAGACAAAAACGGAAGCCTTTCTTGTATTGCTTCACGCTGATAATAAACGCTGGCCGCCCCCACAATAAGACTACCCACAGCCAGAACGGTAACGAAAGAAATTGAGCTTGTGTCTTTGGGAGAAGCTTCCTGCACAGGGGCGGTGGGAGCAGCAACAGCAGTTTTTTAGGCGGACTTTTTGGCATCATTTTCTGCAGTTATGGAATTGGCTTTTTCCAAAGCTTTTTTCTGTGCTTCACGAGCTTGTCTGTTTCTTTCAGCTACCAACTTGCCCGCAGCAACCCGTTTTGGGTTTTTTCGAGCTGTGTGGTTGGAGCAGGAGAAGTAAGTTGTCCATTGGGCGGCTGCTGTGCCTGTGTTTCGGCAGCGGGGACCTGTGCATCTGCCCTTGCGAATATATATAAAAAAGAAAAAGTTCAATTTGCCATCTTGAAGTCGAGTACCGGTAATCTTTTGTTTAATTTTAATAAAAATGTTCAACTACATCACGCAAAAACTGAAGATGTTTCTGGCTTAGTGCAATTAAACGAGGGCAATACTTTTTAATGTTTCATTTGAAATTTCAGTTCTCCTTAGCGCTTTCTCAATCGTATATTCGTCGTTTAAGTAATAATCAAAGTGTGGAATAATTTTCTTTTCTTTCCATTCTTTTATATTTCCTTCAAGGGTTTTTTCTACTTTTGTAAATGCTTCCTCAACTTCTTTTTCATCATCTATTTTTGTAAATGCTTCATCGTCTACTTTTTTAAATTCTTCCTCACCATTTTTTTTGAAGTATTTTTCTTATACCAAGCTTGTGTAGTCTTATATGGCACCTTTTAGAAATGCCCAACAAATTAATAAACGTAATATTAGAGCAATCTTCGCCGTCACTATCTCCACTCCCAGTGAGAGAACCAGTTTTGGGAACAGACAGGTTACCCCCCATCACACTGCGTTCACCATTGTTCAATTTGCCTACAAATGATGAGCAGTTGCTTTGTGATTGTCAGCAATTATTCAGCAGTTGCTGAGGAATGCTCAGGAATTTGTTCACCAATCGTTACAGGCTCATGATGCTCATCTTCTGAGCCGGTAAAATCAATGTGTTTTGAGGTGATCAGCGCCGAGTTGGCGAGAGCACGCCACTTGCCAAACTACAAAGCAACGCTGCCAGCCAAGCAGGAAAGCTCTTTTGTTATTATGTAGTCTTCTTTTATCTCTTTTCGGTAAGCATCAATGTCTTTGATTCTGACTACTGACCCGGCGGCCTTGGTTACAAAAAAAATGAAGCTGTCAATCAAACTTTCGGTTGTCCTCGAGCCCACGTAAGATTCATACCTTTTAAAATGCTTCTCAACATCTTTGTCGGAGAGGCGCTTCACTTGCTCTTGCGTCATCTGGACGCCAATGGCATCCTTGGACTTTCCCGTCGTCAACAGAACGGCCAGCTGCTTGTGGAGAGCAGGAATATCAGGGCCGGGGAGGCCAAAGTCAGGGCACCACTGGCGGGTGCGCCCGTTGCTTCTGCTTCCAGCATGTTCATAACTCTGCCAGCTCCTCTTCAGCCATCGTTATATTTTGATTCTTTTTTTTTTTTTTTTAATTCAAAAACAACCGCACCCCGAATGGGTGCCGCAGCGAAAACACAAGGAAAGAAAACTTTCGCTCTTTCTGCTTTTAAATCATGCTTTTGTACTCCTCCGGGGGCAAATCGCCAGCATAGTCCTCAAATATGGATTTCATGGTCTTTGCCGATGGGTTGTAAAAAAGAACGACCGCCGCGATGTTTTCCCGGAAAGATTTCCTGATGCTGGTGTACGTTTGAGTAAGCACCCATGTGTCTCGCTGAAAAGGCGAGATGCACCAGCTGGCCTGTGCGTTTTTTTACCTCTTTAGAGGCGGCGCAGTCGTCAAGGATTATAAGGGGGGTTGGTTCCCTCAAAATCAATAGACACGATCTTCAACCAAGCCTCCACCTCGTGCTGCTCGTAAATTACCACATACACCCGCGGATCGTTTTCCCCAAACCGGAAAAGGGTTTTGTTATGAGCGAACGTCGGGCAGATAAGCACGATGGAGTCGAACTTGCCGCGGAAAGGGCCCTTGAGCTGGTCAACCATAAACCTTGTTTTGCTTGAGTTTGTCGGCCCCACGATGAGAGCATTAAAGGGAATGTTTTCCGGGTTCATGATTCAACCTTCGGTTATATTTAGTATTGCATAGATTCCAGTTGCCTATGAATACTCTACAGAATGCAAATGCTTTTGGAGAATGTTAAACTGCGAGTCGCTGATTGTGAAAACATGGCAATTTACGTTTCCAGACCCGCTGGCGGTCCGCTCGATCTCAAGCTGTACGTCCTTCGTGTTGAAAAGCCTCGACCCGCTCCCGTGCATTTCCTGGGCCGCCATTGACCGCAAGTCAATGAGAAGCCCGAGGCGGTCGCCTGTGTAAAACTTCGTCAAATTCATGTGTTGTGTTTTGTTCGCCGTTTTCATGAAAAAGCGGCTGACTTCCTCCCAAATATCCTTACCATCGAGGCCGTTGTTGTACAGTCGGTTGGGCGCGCCGTTAATTGTGACGCTTACTTTTTTGATGTCGGGGTTGAAAAACTTTTCCGAGTTCCGGGCACCCGTGGTGTAAGGTTCGATGAAAAGGAGAAGAATTCCTTTCAAAGACCTTCTTTGCGGGTTGACGCAGAGGTTTATACGCGTTGTGGATCCCTTTGCAAATGAAACAACCTGTTCCCGGTGCACATGGTCATACAGGAACTCGCTGGTATAAACACTATCCGCCGCGGTAGCCAAAGTTTCTCTTCGAATAATTTCGTACTCAATCTGGATGTTTCTCAGCTTGTATTTGAGTTTTGTGGTGTCAGAGCCTTTCACGACATTATCAGCATTTGCGAGGGTAGGTTCAAACGAAACTTTGTTGTAAAGAGCTTGGGGGTAAAAGATTCCCTGGTCAGACAGGATCTGGTGGTCGAGCCTGATGTGGTACTTGTTCTTGTAAATGGTTTCCAGCTTTGTTTCCGCAGCAACGCCAGAGGTGGGCTTGTCGCCGGCGTCTGAGTGAATCTTGTTGAGGTTGTCGGTCTGGATGCCCTCGAGAATCATGTTGTCCCGATCCTCCTGGGAAAGGAAAAGGTCCTCCTAGTTTTAAAAAATGTCGTAGCCGACTGTGTCCTGCAGAAGGGTGCCCCCATACTTTACGACCAGCTTGTCAGCCAGCGCCCGCGAAACGTTTTGCACGAGATGGTTGTTGGCATGGCCGCCGCTTAAATCTGTGTGGAACAGCAAGGAAAGCGAGCCAGGGACGAGAACCTCGTTTTCATTAAGTTTGGGAACTGAAACATAAGGAGTCTCACCGGGACTGGCTTCACTCTTGTAAAATGTTATTCGATTAACCTTGCGATCGGCTTTCATCGCGCCGAGCGTTTTTTCGTTATGCGTCGGCAGAAGGCTTTCATGCACCGCGGCCATGATATAATCCTGGGTTGAAAAGTTCAATTAAAAATGAATTTAAGGTGGCCGAACACAGTTTCCGCGCGGTCTGTTTTTAATTTTATAGCAGCAACAAAAATTTAGAATGATTGTGCTAAGTAGTCATCTTTATCAATTCCTCCTCATTTGACACTCCAATCCTGATTTTGCTTAGAACATTGCTGCACTATATTCACCACAACTTATTCCTAAAATAAAAGAACTAAACATACATTTCGCAGACAGTCTTGCTTTGATTCGAACTGAAGCCCATCCAAGAAAAATGTCGCGCGTTGCAGACAGAGGACGGTTTGTTTGTGAAGACCAATAAAGCAGCTGCGTACAAAGTCTTAGAAGGATTTTCCATGCCACGATCCTTTAGAAGACGTGAAGGCACTCAGCAAAATTATACTCGACTCTCGTCTTAGCGCTAATGCTTGCGAAATTGTAGACAAAAGCAAAACAACGACGATGGAATTTGCACTCAAAGAGCTGATTTACCCTGACTCGACTGCAGGTAGTTATGCCCCTCAACAATCCTTTCAGGGAAAATTGTCTAATTCTTCTGATACTGGTGTAATGAAAAACTGATTAGCAAAGACACTCGCTGACTCTGGTATCGCCTACCAGCACCCTCGACAACTCTTTGAAAAACATGGCAAACAAGGCCTTCTTGCCATTCTTGCAAAATCCAGGGACAGCATCAGTCGTCTCATCTGCTCGTCGTTTAGTAGGTGGTACTGACCCAGTTGAACTCCACCGAATTCTCAACAATTTTAACAGAGGATTACAATAAGAAAGGGAGAAAACCACGCATTCTCTGATTGCTTAGCTTGTTGTTGTTTTCGCATGAGCTCGAGGAACCCAGCTGAATGCTGCTCATGCGCAGTTGATCGAAAAATTTAGACTGAGAGCTTTAGCGGCTTCGCCAGAAGCATGCCGATTTCTAACGATCCAGTCGTTAGAATTTCAAGAAATTTGGCAAGAAAATACTTCAGAAATCAAGTGAATTATCTATCACAAAAAATCTGAAATTCAATAGAGGGGATTTCAAATAATACAGAACATGGAGTGAAAACGATAGACAGCGGATTACGAAAACTATGTCTGTCAAAATTTTATTAGAACAATTTTGAACGAAAGGATTTTATGTGAATTCGTTGTTGGCAAATGATGACAAAAATCTAACGACTGATTTTTTTTTAAATGAGCAAAAACAATCTTTTAAGCCTTGTTTTTAACCGGTCCCGTTGCCATGGCAACGACACACACCTTAGCCAAAATGCGACAAAAAACTTCTTCCTTGGTTGATTTTGACTCTAGCGAAAAATGGGCGCCAGAGGGTAAATAGGTGAAAACTAATAATGAATTAGGCATAGGTACTTGAAAACTGTGTTCGGCCACCTTAACTGAGAATACTCAATGGCAGAGGGTGGCTATGACGCGAAAATGGAAGACCCCCTTTTGGGAAAGAAAGATGATGACGATGACGAACAGGAGGTCAACACAACCGGTAGATTTGAAATTGGCAGCCCTGGTAAACGTCCACACCATACTACGGTGGTGAACAGATAAAGATGCAAACGCATTTGCACGAAACGAGTGGGCTGCCGGACACATCTTATGATGAAACTTCCAATTTATTAGAAGGGTTTGATAAATCAGGGAACAGGCTTAGCAGATTAAGGGATTCGGTTTTTGAGTTTGTAAGAGAAGAAGAGCCAACAACCCCCACTGGTGTAATAATGTTTATTAAAAGACGCTACCCACAGGTTAGCGATAATCTGCTTAAACGAATTGGAACCAGGGGTGTGGAGAATAGCGCGGGTGGGGAAAATGATGTCATCGTTGTTGGACCAAAAGGTGGGAAGTCCGACCCTAAAATCATCATTAAAAAGGAAAGCAGTTTCGGCTTTTCTTCCAGCTTTTTGGGGCAAAATGAAAAACTTCTGGGATCCAAAGCGGAAGATTTAATAGAGGAAAACAAACAAAAAACCCGAAAAGCTCAGCAGGATTTGGATGAAGAAAATCAGCAGTCAAGAGAAGCCCAAAAAGTAGATGTAGAACTTGATAGACGAAAACTTGAAAACGATCTTGCAAAAACAAAGGCTCAACGTGAACAGTTGGAAGATGAGGTTGGTTCTGCAATGGAAAACCGATCTGAAATCGAAAGGAAAAAGTATTGGAAAATTATTTAAGAAAGGACATTGCCGATGAGAAAAAAAGAATTGTGGAAACACGAAAACAAACCAAAACCAAAGAAAGAATTGAAAAAAATATTGAAGAAAAAAGAGCTGCTCTAGCCAAAATTTAGGGAACAAACAGCTGAATTGGAAAATCGTCTTAACAGCACAAAACCGCTTGATGACCTCCAAGAACAAGAAGCTGAGATTCAGAAGAAAATTGAAGAAGATAAAGCAATAACCGATGACCCCGATGTCTCGCCTTCTGAAAAAGAGGCCGCACGAGAAAGAGTTGTGGAAAATGAAGAAGAGCTCGCGCGTTTGCAAACACAAATTGCAAAAATAGAAGGGGAGCTTCCTCTAAGTGAGAGGGTGAAAGCGATTTAAAAAAAATATGGCGTTACCATCACGGCCATTGTTCTTGCGGCTGGTGTGACGATGGGTGCTGTGGTTGGAGCTATTACCAACTCTTTGAAAGCCCTCGGGAAAGGGCTGGGAAACGGCCTGAAAGAAATTGGCCAAAAAACGGCTTTTCTTCTGCCCGGCCTGATCGGCTCGATTGTTTCTTTCCTTTTCAAAACCGCCGCCCAGGCCATCGGTTTTCTGGTTGAGCACACATGGCTGATTATTTTGGCCGTCGTTGCTTTTCTGGTGGAGAGGTATGTTAAGAAGAATCGCTAGTTTTGCGTCGCCCCATTGAAAAGAACACAACTCCGGTAATGATAAGTTCGCCTATCACGACAACTATTTTGTTCACGTTATGGGCGTCATTTTCTGAATCCGCCGGCGGAGTTGGTTCTTCCTCCGTAGATTTGGGTGTTTCTGGCAAATTTTTATGTAATATTGGTGGTGACGATGTTTTTGTTAGGTTTTGGGCTTTCACTGTAGTTTTGTGAATTGGATTGGAGGGGTGGCTATTCGGCTGGTTTACCTTTGAAGGCCCACCCGCCATTAATTGAAGGACCGTTTTTTTGTGCCCTGATCTACATCATTGTTTATCCCAAGTTTCATCTCCGGCTCGCCTGCTTGAGCTTGTTGTTGTAGCCCACCACGCTTCCTGTATTCAAAACCATACGCGAAGGCATCAGCCAGCACCCCGGCGCCACTGCCAGATTCAAACGAACCTTTGCTTCGTCCACAGCTAGCTGGTATCGCTGAACGCTCTTCGAAATGTCTGGTGTATGAATGGCATCCTCCATAAGAATAAGGAATTCTCCTTGCACCTCCTTGGCTCGCCCATCGTTTCAAAGAATTCTGCTTCTAACGTTTACTTGGGCACCAAGAATGCAGTTAACAAACGCTTCTATTGACTGGTTCAGGCGGGCCATGCCGGCCTGAGTGAGCCCGTGCGCGGCATCCAGCATCCGCGCCCTGGTCGTGTCTGATAAAATGAAGAACGTTGCCACCATCTTCCCCTGTGTTGGCTCCACTTTCGTCTGAAAACCTTTGATTCGATGGGTTTGAAAGAGGTGTTGGGTACTGCCTGAGCTTTTGCGGAAAGTCGCCATTGTCGTAGTGAATAAATACATAGCCGAGGCCGTGGTTTTGTCCGTGTGTGAAACGAAAGTCCGAGCTAGGATTGACGTCGAATTCTGCGCAAATCCTTCTGAAAGAAGCTTCGTCGTATTTGTTAAAATTGGGGCCATCGGGCAGCATCGCCCAGAATGCTATTGTCTTTCGCGACATTTACTTACAGCGGTCAATTTCTCAATTGGCGGAATAAAAGTTAAATAGATTGAGCTTCCGGAATACCGACTGCTCTCGTGAAAGAATCGGTGGCGGTCAATCAAACGGTTTGATATGTGAGGTAATTCTCAATGTATGATAAAGTTAACAGTGGCATCCTAATAAAGGCGGTGCGCGCTCTTTACAAACTGTTTTGTCGGCAAACTCGTGTGCAGAGAGATTCTCTTCTTCTTTTTAACATATTATACTTGGAATGGTCTGATCGTGAAAGCCAAAAAATTATCTCAAAACTATCTTCTTTTTTTTTTCTGAGCGCGATAGGCGAAACATTTCTCGCAAAACAATCTTCTTTTTTGAAAAACGTTGCCGAAAAGCAAATCCGATGCGCTGAACACATGTATTATTTCATCATTGCGCTTTTTAAAGACGCAGTCTTTTACTTGATCGTTTCAGATTGTCTATACGTTGATCACGGACTTAAAAAAAGAATATAGGTCTTTTCCAAACGATGGGAAAAGTAAAATAAATGACATTTTTCTCTGAAATCCTATGCCTTTCAATGAGCAGACGGCGTCTTACGCCTAAGCGAACATTGTTTGTGTGAGATAATTATTCAGATTTGGATCACTGATCTGATCGTCGTTTTTCAGCGGTGTAGATACGTGCGAGAAAGCAGGTTGCCTTTCTTGCACGGAAGGCATGATACCTCAATGAAAAAGCAATATTGACTGTGTAGAAAAGTTTACTGCATGCGAACTTTTCTCGAGTTGTTCTGTGCACGCTACTGTTTATGGAGGCAGACCTTAGAATACATTAATATATTCGCGGGAGTTTTGAAATAAGTCGACTGTGTTCTCATGGGATTCACCACAGGCAAAACCGAGAGAGAGATCAGAACTCGTTTCAGAAATTCCGCGAAAGCCAGAACTTCCAACCATCAAAATCATACCAAAATTTTATGTGAAGCTTACTAAATAGCTAGACTGTCATAACCACATGCTAAAACAGAAATTGGGGTATTAGTTCAAGAGAAATCCAGCCTTAATGTGAACCAACAGCGACTTCCCATACTAACTGGTGACTAAAATGGCCAAGTTTCGTATTAAAATAGCCAGAGTTTATAGAAGCACTAGGAAGTCGAAAATGATAAAAAAAATTATTGAACTCTCTTATGTAAAAGCCATATGCTAAAACTAAGAAATGTTGCGTAGTTTGGACGAAAGCTTGAAAAACGCAAGCCCTACTCGACCTTTTCGGAGCAATTTCTCTTTTGTTTTAACCCCGCTTCGCTGATTAACTTTCAAATTTACCGCTGGAGCCATTGTCAAGGTCCCGGATATGTCGCTGCATTCTGGGCGATGGAGAGCTCACGCTCTGAATTCCGCCCATCTCAAAAAGAATTCGCCTTGTTGTGAAATAAACATGAAAGAGGTAAAAGGAGCGGAGCTGCTCAGATCCCGTTGCATTCCCCAAAACGTCCCCAGTCAAAATCTCTCTTAAAACCCCACAGCCTGTTGTTGCGCACCAAAACGCAAAGTTCAGCTGTTGAGGCCAAAGACCCCATTTGTGGGCCGCCGAGACATTTTCTGGCAACTTTTGATGTTTTGAATGTGATCTTTGTGTCTTTAAAAATATTCCTGTACTGTGTTGTGAAAAAGTCTGTGGGTGTGACATAAATTTTTTGCAAACCGTTCAGCTTTTCGCCAATCTGCGATTGAATTTTTTCTGTGAAATCAACCGCAGGGATTTTCTGCGGCAGGCGCCCCGAAACGGCGGAAAGCTGTGGTGGAAACCCTGCCCCATGGCCAGCATTTAATAATCCCAGAGCCTTTTTCATTGCCTGAGGCCAATACTTGCTGTCTGAACCAAAAACGCTTTTCAGATAGCCGGGCCTGCTTTGTACATAACCTCCGATGTTGCGTTGTGGACGGGTGTAAAATCAACGGTGGCCTCAAATTTGCTCTTGTCGGCATTTGGGTATTTTGCCAGAAAAGACCACCATGCCTTAGCTTGCGCACTTTTCGCAATTTGGTTGGCCTCCGGCGTTTGCATCCACTTAAAAAGATTTGCCATCTTATGAAAGGGTAATATTTTCAATTGAATGTTTATCTTTCCTTGAAATACAATGGCTGTCATCACAACTTCCACAACTGACAATCCCTGTACCGTCTATTTCGACGAGCGGGTTCCGAAAGCCGATTATGTCCAGCTGCTTTCCTGCTCACTTTGCAATTCGTGGCTTAATTTGAGACAGGCAGAGAGAATTTGGTTGTTAAATACCCACGATCAAATTACGTCTACAAAACCCTTTCCTCCAGGGCATTACACTCCCAAAGGTTTTGCAAAAAAACTCAATTCTATTTTTAAAAAACTCAACGCCAACTTATTCACAGAGGCTAACGCCCCAACTGGCTCTGTTGTGATTAACAACCCTCAAAGCCAAAAATTACAGTTTACCTCAAGTTTGCAAGAATTTCTTGATGTACCCTGGCGGCTTGAAACGGCTGAATTTATTTCAAAGCTAAACGTGCCCAGTGTATTCTTTGTGTACTGCAACTTGGTTGACAAAAACCAAAATTTGTTGAATGGGGCAAAAACAAACCTTCTTGCTTAGTTTGACATTGTGGGTGAGGCTTTCGAAACAATAAACTATCGTGCGCCCGAACAGCAAGTCTGTCGCGCCGTTTCGACGAGTGAACATGTGAATAGCGTGACGCTTTCAGTCAAAGATGAAAATGGAGAACTGTTTGATTTCCGAGGACAAACACTTTACTTTAAGTTGATGATAATTTAAAGAAAAAAAAAATTGGTTAATTATATCATGCCGAATGAGGATGTGAAAACGTTTGTCCCGGAGGCATCTGCTCCACCCGAAAGCATTGCAGAACAGCAGTATACACCGCTTTATCCTGTTCTTTCCAATGCCGAAACTTTTCGGCTGACTGAGCTCAGCAAAATTGAAAAACAAATTTCTGATGAGGCGGAGCATTACAGTTGTGCTTAAAAAAAATACAAAAAGGCTCAAAAGGCCTGCAGCTATGCTGTTGCCGCTCTTGAAGTTGCAACAACAGCTTTGTCTTCCGGAGCTGTCGCCTCTGCACTGACTGGTGTTGGAATTGTGGTCAGTGTTCCTCTCGGTGTTGTTGGGGGTGTTTGCGGTGCGGTTTCCACCGTTTTGACAAGTGTAAATAAAAAACTTGAAGCGAAAGTTAATAAGCACAACAGACTGAGTGCTTTGGCCATTGCTAAACATGACACAATAAATGCTTCTGTTTCCAAAGCACTCGATGATAATAGGGTTACGGATATTGAGTTCAAACATGCAACACATGAAATGAAAAGCTATACCCAAATGAAAGAGGCTTTGCGTGCAAAATTCGCAAAGAAACAGCTCGCTCCGGCGCCACCAGGCCTTAAAAAAATAAGGGACGAGGTTCGCGAGGAATTCAGAAAAAAACTCGCAGCGAGCGCAAATTTGAACTAAAATTTGAAAGAAAAAATGGACAATTTTATGTTAGTTTCACGAAAAATTGAACAAACGGGGGAGGCTACCTTTCAATTTTGAAGAAAAGAAATACAAACAAAATGGCCCCGCCGCACTCAAAAGGGAACAAACGAGGGACAAAAAAAGCAAAGAAAAAGAGAAAGCCTGGTCTAATGCCAGTTGAACAAAATTCATGCCATGTAACCAAACAAATGGATTATGCGAATTCAACAAAAAAATTCAATATAATGTTTTTTGTCTCCTTTTTGGGGGCATAAGTCACAAAGCCCATCAAAGTTACAAGGCCAATATTTACTTGAAACTAATATTCTTGTGATTCGTTGCTTTCTGTCACATATGGGGGCCGTAAGGATAACTTCATTAACCGCATCCCAGTCCATAGAGTTGCGCTCTATTACTTTTATGGCGATAAACTCCTTAAGAATTTTTTCGAGAAGCTCGGCGGGTAAGTATTGAATCATCGCTCCAATATCAGGCTGTGCTTTGGCGGGCGGGCCGGCGTTTCCCCCCGCTGGCGCGGCTTCTCCGTAATACTCAGCGCGCACCTCTTCCCCCACTCGTGCTGCTGCCATCCTTGGTATATACTTGTGCGCACTTTTCTTCAAATGGGGTGCGAGGTGGCGCAAAATGCATTCTTTGGCTGGTTTCATTGGCTAAATACACACACACATGTAAAGTGGCGGTTCTGGTCGCACACGTACAGGTTATTGATTTATTTCCTCATTTTACGTCTTTAATCGATATGTTCATACGACGAGCCAGCGAGGAGAAACAAGACATATGAGGGATAACCTAGACAAATGTCCAGCTTATGCTTCAAGAAATGGCTTATAGAAATTTGTCTTGATGCGTGGAACAAAAACTGGAACCGCAGCCGAACAAATAACGAAAAAACAAGAACGATGATTCTTCTCATTTTTACAAAACATCATATCTGTAACCGGAAAGTTTGAGCTGATAATTTGCATCGAGTTCAGGTCAGAACATTTCGATATTTGTTAATTTTTTTTTTAAAGTGTCACTGACCATGGAAATATTTTCAATAGTGGATAATTACTGCCAATTTTACCTGAAGTTCTTGTTTGTTCAGTTTGTTTTGAATAGACTGGCCCGTGAGCATAGTTACAGATTGGTGACGTCAACACTTGTTGTTGAATACATATTTTCAATTTCGTTTAGTTAAGTTCAAAAACTTCAACTAAACATCAAGAGCCCGCAAAATTTTCTTAGCGCTGAAAAAATGGAAAATTTTACTTAGCTTCTGTGTTTACTGAAGCGTTCATTCACCATTTATAATAGTGCAGGTATATGAGCTGAGAGCCTGTGTCTGGCTAGACAATGAAAATGCTGGAAATCTGACATCCATAGTTCAGTTTTTAATAAAAACCTGTTATTCGTGCATTTCCAAATCTTATGCTTTTCATTCATGCATTTTATATCATTGCTCTCACTTCTTTTTCTAGGTGGTTGGAAAATAATCGGTTACAAATATTGCCTCCGGGGATATTTGACAACAATCCTGACCTGCATACCATGTAAGTGACTACTCTATTAGTTTCAAAAAAAACTGATTGCCATTTGCACTAGATACTGAACAGTAACCAAGAGAGAGGAAATCACTATCTACCAAAATATTCAGCTATTTGCCACGTAAAGCGATGGTTTGAATTTTTTTTAACAAGTTCAGTGGGCCTTTACAACTAAGTTACTGGACTAATACAGACGAGCCAACAATTAAGATACTTACATTCCTTTAGACGATCGTTACAGTTAACTCAGTGCGAGAGAGTGCACATTGGGGAAGTTTGCTAAAGGTGGTACGTGTGAGAGTGAACAACTCTTACGCTTCCCTCGTGCTCTCCAAACTTCCCGTGTGAATCGTAATCCATATACGTCATGAACCAATTGTTAATTAAGAAAGTGGTCCGTGAAGGTCGTTGTTTTGCTGTTGTCCTTTTCTTGAAAGAAAGTCGTTTGTACAGATTACACTGTTTACTTTTCATATTGGATAACAAAGTATCAAGAGAGTTACTTTTTATGTCAACTCATGTGATTCAAGGCTGGGTGTCTTAAGATGAAGATTCACATACTCGATCCAAATTAGCCTGGGTCAAGGGTGAGTAGGCACAAAGACATGCGATTACTTTTTGACTTGTTCTACTATTTATTTGGAGGTTATGAAGTATTCCTCACTTCATGTTACATTATCAATCAACGTTTTTGACCTCAAAGAAGACCGTTCTGGTGGTTAAAAAAAATCGGGATCTATTGAAAATTACCCTTTGCATATATTGCAGCCTCTTGAACGACAACAATCTTACTTATTTGGACGAAAGTGTGTTTTATGGTTTGAAGAACTTGACGTATTTGTAAGTAAATTTCTGATCTTTATGGTAATATGACATATTACGAACAATTATAAGGATTCCCCAAGTAGGAATCGGACCTACAAACGTCACCCCCACTCTATGGGAGAAAACTACAAAAGATTGATTGACTGATTAATTGATTTAACTTTATTTAAACACTCGTAAATTCATCAGGATATAAAAATGGTTTAAAAAAATCTACCCCTTATATTAAAAATACCTCACAATATTTGACGAGAAACCTACATTACATTGAATAAAAAAAACTATCAAAGCTTCAAGTCTAAGAAAATTAGTTAAGATGATTGAAAGTCTACTTTACGTAACTGCTGTGTATTAAGTATCACGAAAGAAACGCCCGCAGCCAGCCCTGAACGCTTTGAGAGAGTCAGCTTGCCTCAGCTCAACTGGTAACTGCTATTCCAATTAACTACTCCTGAGTGGCTGAAGCTATTTTCCATGTAATTTGTTTGTGGCCGGAGAATAGCAATTTTGCCGTTAAGAGAATCTTAAAGAGTAGTTGCAGATGCTGCTATGGTCAAACTTCCAGTGTCGAGTCGAGTCGAGTCGTTGAGTGTCGAAGAAATCAGCGTTGGCATCGTAACTTGAATGAGTAAGGATTCGAGCAACACAATTTGAAAGTTCTTAAACTTGATTAGACACGGGTCAAATCAAAGAGAAGCTGCACTAATGAGATATAAATTGACCGGAGACTCTCATTTAAAACAAAAGACCTCACTCGCTTCAACGCGCCAATACCAGAGGCGATTTTCTTACACATTTTGTCACTATGAATATTCCAGGATAAACTCCAATCGATGTAAATGTTATGGTTAAATTTTATCATGGGTTTAAATTTCGTCTCTTTTATAATTTGGATATGGTAATGCATGGTAATGCATGGTAAGGTATGGCAATAACCTTAATAAAAAGTGAGAAAGCATTTAGACCAAGGATAAAATTGAACCACAAAATTAACACCTAGAGACTTGTGGGTTTCACCTGTCTTAGAGGATGTTGTTTAGCTTTTTGAGGCAATAATTAAGAAGCGATTCTAAGAAAATCAGACGGACAAAATATGTTTCCAAGTAATAGAATCTTCCAGTATTCACCGCTTAGAGCTGGAACAATGTACTGAACTTATTACCCATGCAGGAGTATTTCAACTGGGGTCGTGGCAAATTGTACCGATTGCCCCACTAAAACAGATTAGATCTCTCATTAACAAAAATATTGGTGTGAAGGACTGGCGATGTTCCAGTGGTGGATGGAAGCTTACCTTGATTTAATTCAATTGTATTGGTAGGTATCTTCAGTACAACAACTTGCAAAATCTGGCGTCCAAAATCTTCACCGACAACACAAAGCTATTCCGTTTGTAAGTAGGGGTTCTCCCTTTTTCCATTCTCTTTTCACGAGATTAATTATACAAAATCAAACTCGTAAATCATGGCGCTGTTAAGTTTGTTTGTGTTATTCATTGCAAAGTATAAGTTTTAGATACGATAAAAGAAATATTCTTGATAATTGCTTGCGGATATTGAAATTCCTCTTTTTTTTTTTTAATAAAGTATCTAACTCGTGTTTAATTATTTCGTTGTCGCATGTTTTAAGTTTCAATTGTCAAATGCAACTTAGCTTATTCACCACCAGTAATCTTTGATAACTCCGTTGACTGCGCAGGCGCTTGAACAACAACAAGTTAAAGCAGTTGAATGGCAGTCTGTTTCATGGCTTGAAGGATTTAGACGAGTTGTAAGTGAAGACATTAACTTCATATTAGAGAAGCCGCTTGTCTACCTTACAAACGTTCAGATATTTTACTTTCTAATTTTGAAGTAATTTTCAACCACGACGCTTTTAGAGGGAGAAATCATACTTTATATGATTTTTTTCATCTAATTGTAAGGGCATCTATGGTATTTATTCCTTCTGCTTTGACCGAGCAAATTATCAGTCATTTTCAGATTTGTATAGTAATATAATCAAAAAAAGTAGAACTAACGATTTGTTTTCAAGGAGGTCACTTACTGGAGGTAGTTGATTACGAGAGTGCAGACCACAGGAAGTCTACACTTTGAGTCAATAAGGCAAAAAAAAAATAGTCCATATTCTTACAGTGGCCTCATAAGGGAACAGAAACATTCATTTTAACTCGCTGTGAAAACGCTTTGGCTTTAGGTTAATTTCCTAGTTAGCAAATTTCATTCTTGGATAAACTTTCTTTTACAATTAAAACTTCGTCCATGCATCCTTGCCCAAAGATTAGTGCTACACTGTTTATTTTGTGAGTAATCACTGCTTGCCAAAACGTATTAACTGATATTAAAACTGCAAAGCTAGGTTTAAATTAAATTATAGTGGTATGCTTCGTCTAATTTAGGTGGCTATATCATAACAAGATCAAGGCGTTGCAGCCTGACCTGTTTTCAGACCTCCAGAATTTGGACGAACTGTAAGTATATCGAAATGAGGCGCTTTATTTAGAGCAATGGTGCTAAAATACCGGCTTTTCTTCTACTTTCGATCATTGATTGGCTCAGAAATGTCTTTTATTAAATATTACTGCACAGTTCGAGCTTCATCCATAACATGATAAAGCCAACTTCTTCAACAACGCTAGACATAATCCCGAAAAAAGTGCTTGCTTAATATAGTAAGCCATACATGAAGTTTAGCATTGTACAACATTGTGAATTCTACTTGTACTTTTATTGGCCATCACAGAAGCAGAGACAGAGGCAAAGAATCGCAAACGTCTTTTCTGAAGTTGTTGACAAGCACGTAACGTGGGAAACGAAAACATAATATAATAATAATAATAATAGTAATAATAATAATAATAATAATAATAATAATAATATATCACACTTATATTGCGCATTTTCTATGCAATATTGAAATGCGCATTACAACACTGGCCGGGGGACTTTACCAGACTGCTTATAACGCAGTTTACAATTAATGAAGTTGAGTTATGAGTGCCCCCGTAATGTCAATATCAAATTAAGACAGACACTAGGGGTGGTCACAGCCAGAGTTTTGTTACGTCCCTAGTGGTTCTTTTACGTCCCACAGTCCCCGGGGTCGGAGAATTATGAAGAGTTGTGAGACGGGGCCTACGGTTTATCGTCCTTATCCGAGAAGACTAGAAAGTCTTAGACTTGCCACAAGTCGACCTCATGAACTTCAGGGTAAAACATATGTTAGGCCGCGAAGCGGCCGCTTTTAAGGTCGCGAAGCGACCACGCGAGCGACGAAGTCGCGAGAGGTCGACTTGTCTCCCTTGAAGGGTTTTCATTTGCGTTTCGCGCCAAAAAATGAGGAGTGGCGTGACTTCCATCTGGTGTCTCAGATTACATTTGGAAGTCCTTGAGTTGAATGGCGGAAGGTATCGGGTCTACTCCGACCAAAACAATCGAACGTGTCTGCGTTTCTCCTGCGTCGAAAGAGCAAATTTGTTTACTCTGCACTAAAGTAATTACGAACAAAGATTTTAGAAGAAAACTGACGATATTGGGTGGCCAAAAAAAGACCAATATTGATCGCCGGAAAGGAGATATCCAGTGGCGAAGGTTCACTTCTGACAAAAATTCTGTGCCGAAATTGCGCTGACAAAAACGAAACCCTGGTTCGGAAGATTTTTGAGGTAAGAGAAAGCTTCGAATTATCGAAGAAGTCCATTGAAGCCGAGAAAGGCGGGACAACGTCTGTAAAAAGGCTTGCACGCGCCGAAGATAGTGGTGGTACTAGCGAAGAAACTCGCAGCAACAAAAGAGCGCTGCTCGTAGCGTGTGATGATCGCGCATCGACCGCCAGCGCTCTAAGATCCAGAGATGTAAGCACGCAAGTGGACTTCGGGGATTTCTATGAAGAAGAGTGCCCTCTAACCGAGGTTAGTTTGAAAAAAAAATTATCGTTTAATTCGTGGTTTTTTCGCTAACAGGAACAACCGGAAACTACATTCCCGCACTCGATAGGTCAATTTTGTTTTCAATCCGCATTCTTCTGTTGAAACTTAAAAATCACTAAGCTACAAAGTCTAAAGCTTCACTGGGAATTCAGAGTTCAAAACGCACAGCGATTTTTTGGGAATTAAATAACTCTAAATTTGACGCGTACTGTTCTCAGAACCTTCACGCTCGTCTCAATTTGACACACCACTAATTGTAACTCATCCGCTTCTCATTTTCGTTCGCTTATTAGTTTTATTTGGGTCGCCTAAAATCTGGACACAACTCTGCATACACAAGTCTTTGATTATTGTATTCTTTGTAGCCTCTGTCGCTGTAGCAGTGAGTGTTACAAATGGCACATCTCAGTGTAACAATGACCTTAGCTCTGCTAACCGTCCATAATCTTTCCTAAATGCTTCCTCAGTAGCTGAGTCTTTTCCCCTGATTAAAAAAATGACAAAGAAAAAAAATAAAAATGCGACTATTTTGACTAAATCATCATTCAGTCCTACATATACCGTAACCAAACAAAAAAAAAAGACCAAAGAAAAACAAAAACAAAGACATCACATTACTAAGGCATTACAAAAGTTATGCATGCTGCATCTCATTAAATTTCAATGGCTGCTTTTGTTTTAATAAGAGCGTTCAGTGCAGTGTGAAATTGTTTGCATGGTGTTCTAAAAATGCTCCAAGATGATCTCTTAACAGATGTCTTTGGAAACTGCACACAAGCAGAAAAATACGAATGCTTTGAACGTATTGTAAAGTACATAGGGATTAAGATTCAATGTTTACATTATTTGAATTTCACACTTCCTCGCTTGCTTTGTAAAACGTAACGACTTGACTAAATCTTGATGATAAACGCTTTCCACTGCTGTAGTTGAAGTTAAATAAACTCGACCTAGTTTAAAACCAGAGACATATGAAAAAAAAAAACAACACTCACATTTAGCTATACAATGACTTTTGTCGATGAAGACGCATTTTAAGTTGCTTTTCAGACGACGAAAAATGTGGCGATAGGTGTTGAGAATCGCCTCCGGACTACCAAATACCAGTTTAACGTTGAGATCTAAAATGTCCTGTACTGTTGTTAAGCGCAGTCGTCTCCTACACAGGAAGCTGGAATTCCACGGGAATTTAGGTTAGAGACCTGATCTTTCATCAAGGAAATAAGCGGAACCACCACCAAGACGATGGAGTTGCTATTCGCTTGATCTTCATCCAAACAATCAAACGCA
The DNA here is from genome assembly GCA_016490735.1 of Pachyseris speciosa. Lineage (NCBI taxonomy): Eukaryota > Metazoa > Cnidaria > Anthozoa > Scleractinia > Pachyseridae > Pachyseris > Pachyseris speciosa. The sequence goes on from JAEMWC010001033.1 coordinate 99,497, forward strand.
TACGGAACTAGCTCGGAAGTTGAACTTTTCCCAGCTCCGGTAGGAGCAGAAACAAAAACATCTCTTCCAGACAGATATGCTTCCACTGTTTTCTTCTGGTAGTCACGCACGCATAGTTGACAATTCGATCCCCAAGGGATATCCAGGGCACCTCTGATTGGTTGAAGCGCAGCGACCCGTATTTGGGTCGCTAAAATTGGCGCCAATCAAGTAGGAAAAGTCCTTCGTCCGGCGGGTATTGAATAAACAAGACGAAGGACTTTTCAGAAAGTCTAAGAAAGTCTAAGCATTTGTAGATGTCATTACAAAGGCAGCACTTTCTCCTTAATTATTTAAAGACCCTGAGTGTTGGTCCGGCCGGGGTTTGAACCCGCGACCTCCCGCACGGTAGTCCGGTGCTCTACCACTGAGCCAACCGGTCGACGGTAAACCCGTTTTCTCAACGAAAAAAAAAAATCATCGAATTCACCCTTTGCAGTTCGTTGTACTTTGGTTCTTTCTGTTCTTCTGTTAAGAATTTAGGTTCAGAGAAGTCGTCAGTATGTGTTAACAACATGTGAACATTTTGTTCTTACAAAAAATTGACTCCGTTTCTTATCCATCTCTGGACAAACACACAGCAACGTGAAATCTATTTGTTACAAAGTTTTCTTAAAGCAGATCTTACCAAGACGTCCAGCAAATTTTCTCCTTCTGACAAAGCCCGAAAGATGGAATTCTCTCTTCTGAATTCAGTACTGTGTTCTCAAGGACAAATTAAAATTGAAAAAAATTGTATGGAGCTGTACCTATTCATAACAATATGTGAGATGTTGCTCAGATTTTTCACCTACTCTGATTTGCCGCAAACAAGTAACTGAAAAAGCTATGACCTGTTTATACTCTTTGTCCGATGCTTACGTGCATTTATTTTGTGAATCAACAGGGATCTGTCACACAACGCCATAAAACGTTTACCGCGTGGGATTTTTGGCAACCTTACCAACCTGACACAGCTGTAAGTGAAACCTATCATAGAGACGTAAAAACAAACAAACGATAAAATTTCTACAGTACATGCAGGTTTGTCAACTGAATCCCACTTTCATTAGGTTGATAAACAATTCTTGTTTTTTTGTTGTTGTTGTTGTTATTGTTAGCTGAAGACCTCTGACTAGCTTCAGTGAGTGATAACCGCAATATAAAGTAACTAGCTATTCAGGTGGCTGATCCACGCGAATAACTATTTGAGAAAAATAGAAAGACCTATAAGGCCCGGGTTAAACGCTATATTTCACATGAACCGAACTTAATTACAGTTTAGGTCGACCCAAATTAGTTACGTTCGCCTATTGAGTCAAAAGCCAAACTTAACTAGATTGCGAAAATAAACCGATCGAGACTGACTTATAAATTAACATGATTATGCATTTGGTTCGACTCATGTGAAGATCGGCGTTTGACCCAAAACTTATCTTCAGGCGTCATCCACGCCTGGCCAGCCGTGAAGAACGCCTCAGCCGATCAAAATAAAATCAGTCGAACTTAATTGGGTCAAACGCCATATGTCACATGAACTTAATGGGCTGAGTTAAGTTCTGATCATGTGAAGCTCGGCGTTTAACCCGCAACTGTTGATAACACTGTGCACATCCTAAAAGATAACTTAAAGTCCAAATCAGATTTAGCGTGTTACGCTTGTAATTTTTATTTTTACTTTTCATATTAAGGTGGATGGCTGATAACCAACTTCAGCAGCTCCCTCATGACGTCTTCTGGAACATGACCAAGCTGAAGATACTGTAAGCATCGTTTATGATTACATGATTATGAACTGGGAGATCTAGTTAGTTTGCCAGTTTGCCAGTTTGCCAGTTCTTTGCTTCGTTAGTTCCTTAGTTCGTTCTCGTTGTTTCAATCATCATGTGATTATTAGTTATGATTAAAGTGCTACTGAACCGAAAAATAATCTAGCATAAAATAGCAATCCCCGAATCATTAGCTCGATATCTCATTGACTGGTTTAATAAGTTTTAACGCCATGGAAAGATTTTTATCGGTCATTTTAAACTCATTCATGCGCGCATGAATGGAATGAGTTGTTGTGATGAGGGGATTTTGGCGTGAACAAAAATCTGCGTGGACGGAAACGGAAGTGACGTCACAAAACGGGATGCCAACAACCGCTGTTTCTTTGAGTCGGCCATTTTGTGTTCGGGAAAGGGTGGCTTGTGAATTCTGGTTTCCTGCGCCATTTAGGGTAAAATTTCTTTGTTTAGCAAGTCCATGTTACGGCAGCTGGAAGAATTTCTTAACGAGCTGTCATTTGTGGTGAGTAATCTTTCAGTTTTGGACTTTTCCCCTTATATCACCCAAATCTATCACGCATTAAACCAGTATTCTGCCTACGTAGGTCTGACTGTTTAAGCTTATATTTTATACTGTTTAATTATGCAGTGAAAGCTGCCAGTCGCTACTAAGCCCTCGGTAATCCCATAGATTTCAGTTCTTCTCCTTTTCTATTAACTGACTCAAAGATATTTTTCGGCTGTTATTTAGTTTTGATTCGGCAATATTTAAGACTCACAAGGGCTAGAAAACAATATTGAAACTGTAGACAAAAAATCTCATTTAAGCGCTAAACTAAAGCCCGTTATTTTTTCCTTCAAAAGCTTGGGAAAAGGTATGTTTAGCCATTGTATATCACGAGTCTTGAATAAAGCATTTGATTGACTTTTTTCTGTGTTTTAGTTCTTGATTTTATTAGACATTTTGATATCAATCTGTACTTGTCACTCGGTGGCAGCACGGAGTCTGGCTGTGTATCGTAGTAAAAGTTGCTGACATCTAAAATTACACGATTCAGTTGCCATTTCTGTTGGGCAGTAAACCTAACGAAAGGCTTTCTGAGCTACATCCAGAAGAAGTTTTACCACGTCGTTTCTAAATTGTGCTCGTGTTTCTATGGGGTTAACAGCTTTCGCTACAGCGAGATTTCACTGTATATTTTGCTATATGCATGAATGAGTTGGCTCATAGGAGCCTTTGATTTCGAACGCGAACGAGGCCAAGTTGCCGTGGTTAGTGGGACCTGCCGATTCTTCATTAGATATGCATATGACATCACATGGTTTACGTATCGAGCGCAAGGGAATTGACACCTTACCTACTTACCTAGTCAGATGCACTGTCGAAACGAGGAGCTAGGACTTGTACGGCCGGTGGCCAAGGATAAATAAATTGTACCAACCACACTTATAGTCTTGGCATTTCTGTGCATGTAGTACTAAGCATAAGACAGATAAGGCTCAATGGATAAAGTTTATGCAGACCTTCAACTCACTAATTACAGACTGTGCTGTGCTCCGAGAGTTGCCAATGCGTGTACCTTAGTGCCAACCGTCTTCCTACGACATTGGAAAATGGAATTCGAACTTCCATTTTCGTTTTCCGTTTTCCTACGACATAGGAAAACGGAATTCGAACTTCCATTTTCGTTTTTCGTTTTTCTACGACTTGGGAAAACGGAATTCGAACTTCCATTTTCGTTTTCTGTTTTCTTACGGTATGGGAAAATGAATTTCGAACTTCCATTTTCGTTTTTCGTTTTCCTAACACATTGGAAAACGGAATTTTCCGTTTTTCAATGTCTTAAGAAAACGAAAGACGAAAAACGAAAATTGGAGTTCGAATTCCGTTTTCCAATGTCGTAGGAAAACGGTTGGCACTAAGGTACACGCATTGTTGCCGTCACGCGTTTTTAAGATAAAGCGATTTAATGCCAGCCGATACTACCAAAGAAAGCGGCGATAACTTCATAGAATCCACAAGCGACAAGCCAAGAGAAAAACGGATTTCAATAAGAGGATCAATCCGGTCTAAACGTACACTGTGCTAATAAAACGGCCTAGATAGTGGAACCGAGCAATCGATATTAACAACAAGCTTTATTTGCATGACTCAAAAGCGGAGATCGAAAGCGTGAAGTGTCAAATCCGGTCATTGGTGTTTTTTTTGCTATTTTCATCACCAGTAAATATTGCCTTCACTAGTTTCATTGCTATCAAGACAGAAACATCGAAAATATGGAAATATTCGACAAGCCGAAGCGTAATTATAATCAAGCTCACTATAATAAGCCTTTGAGAAGTGTCAAAATGCTCGAACTTTTCAAGTCCGTATAAAAAAATCTTACAGTAATTACTGGACCTTGTACCTCTTGGAAGTTTCCCTATGACTGAGCAAACGTATCGTCGGGATATTATGTTAAAGAACATCGTCCTGGCTTCTCCAAGAGTTATTTCACGCGTTTAAAGCCCCGTTTAAAAGGCTTCAACATGCGTTCAACACATTGTTGAACGAAATGTCGGGTGCGTTTGAACACGTCATCCAACATTGTTGAAAGCGTAAAAAATGTTGAAAGCTTGTTGAAAGCGTGTTGAATGAAATTTAAATCGGTTTAAACTTTTATTCAACATCGATTCAACTTTTCCTTTGTTCTCGAAAATGTTGAATGATGTTGAAACCGTCTGAACACTTCTGTCAGATTGGAGGGCACACGCATGCTCACCTTATGCTCAAAATCTGCAAAATCCGCCTGCAATATCTGGACAAAATCTGCAAAATCTGGACGGGAGAGTCTGATTTCTAGTTCTTAGTTCCTCCCAATCGAATTTCTCAGAGTATTGATTCCTTTGTTGGCGTAATGTTGGAACCGTTTGAACGGCCTCCGCACAACTTTGTTTTTGCTTCCAGCATTTGCCCAACATTCGTTCAAATTTTGTTGAATGAATGTTGGTCAAATGTTGAAAAGGTTTAAACGGGCCTTAAGATTAAGCGATTTGCATGATGCCAGTCGATAGCGGCGATAACTCCGGGCAAGCAATATCATCAACAACAAGATAGTTATTTGCATGGCCGAGAGATCGAAAGCGTGAAGTATCAAATCCAGTCATTTAGTGCTTTTTTTTTTTTTGCAATTTTCTTGGCAAGCAAATTTTGTCTACATTAGGGTCATTGCTATTTCAAGAGAGAAACATCGTAAATATGGAAATATTCAACAAACTGAAGTTTGTTATAATCACGCTCGAAAATTACAAGTCCGTATGAAAACATTACAGCGATCACAGTCTGGACCTTGTATTTCACCGTTTACCTCTTGGATGTTTTCCTTTGACTAAATAAATGTATTGTCGGGATCAGTAAGAGTGTTTTGGCAAGAGAATATCTCCACTAAAAGTGTTGCTTGGATGTTTTCCTTTGACTAAATAAATGTATTGTCGGGATCAGTAAGAGTGTTTTGGCAAGAGAATATCTCCACTAAAAGTGTTGCTTGATCATAAACATTTGCAGTATACATGTACGTGCGGGAAGTCTAGCGAGAAACCGAGCATGACGCACGCGGGCAGAAGTACTGTCGAACCATACGAGAGCTGCGAATATATTTATAGTCATCTGATTTTCAGATTAATATGGCCGGAGTTAAGCTGTCTTCGTGTTCTTCGTCTGGTTCTTCGTAGCCTTCAGGCCGGGGCAACAAGCTCGAACCTATGTGGCTCACGAGTCCGTCTTCTGCACCAAAATCTTCCAAATTTTCGCTCCCCATTGCTTCAAAAACACTTGCATTACAACCTACATCTTTCGAGCTATGCATTGGGAGGAAAGATTGCGTGACGAGCCAAAAGAACGTCTGCGTAGGAGGCTAATTCCACAGTGACGCTTTGAGGTTTCTTCTGTTGATATCAACCATGTGACGTCACTAGTGCGGTATCCGCTGAGAAAATTTGCCGGCTCATGAATTCAGAATTTGTCCCACTTTGGTACCATACTTCAAGCGCCGATTAGAGCAACTTCTTGATTTTTAATGACCATTTAGATTTTCAATTAGTGTCCTTCTAAGATTGAAAACATAATCAAAGCACTAAAAAGCCACTTTGGATATTCGTTTCAGTAGCACTTTATTAAATTGACATATTGGTTAACGTCCCAACTCGCTCTTGACTGAAGTGAATGCTTAGATAGTGTAAATTGCAGTCTTAGTCGAAAGATAAGCATCTAGTTTGTATCAAAAATGAAAGCAAATCACAGGAACGGATCATGTTTACGTTCTTCTGTCTGTTTTATGGTACGAACACTCGTCCGAAATGCTCGAAATTTGCAAATAGTTCAATAGTCATACTTGGAGTCTATTACGTAAGCGAAACATTAAGCCTGAGAAATAGAAGAGTACCTGCTGTTTTTTCACACGAGATGGCCGATAAAATTTCTGATTGCAACGAGTTGTCAATGAAACCGTCCCTGGCTGTCGGAAAAATAATTGACAGCTGCTTTATACTGGGGATTAGATAAACTGACTGATAAAATCTGATTTTTAGCTTCAACAGGAAGCTACTAATTACGTTAATAATGTAGGCATAGTTCCCTCGCATCGTTTTATTTGTGCATAATTGCAAGTTCTTGTAATTCCCAGCATCATGGAAGCTAACTTACCCTCTAAATTTTGATGTCTGTCTTTCAATACGTCAGGAAATTGGAACACAACAAGATAAAAAAGCTTCATCGTAATCAGTTCAAAGGACTGGAAGATTTGTACGACTTGTAAGTAATGCCTTCTATACTTATACTTGATGCTCTCAGGAACCAGGCGTCTGATTTTAAATCAAAACATCAAAAAGTAAACCGAGAAAAGCATTATAGATTATTTTTAAGTCCGCAAAAAATGAAACGTATTATTAATTAAAAAAGAAATCTCAGGTCAATGATAGGCTAGGAATAGCATGTGGAAATATGATCTAACTGGTTGACCCATGAGAAACTCTCCGCAGGGAAAAAGCCTGACTCTAAGGCAAAACAGTGAGGTCCTCACTTCTGAAAGATAACAAAACCCAAAGCGCGCGCTCTTAGTCTTTTATAACTAACAAGGAAAAATAAGCATTGCATTTTATGCATGGAACCTTGAGATTATGGTCACATGAAGCGCTGGTATGCTTAAGACTTTGTATAACCACCTGCTCCTCTATGAAAAAAATAGAGATGTTATGACTGAAATAAGGGTACCAAATTAGAAAATTTTTACGGTGCCCACGTACTCGCTTACCACTTTGTCGTAAAATGATGGCTATTATGTATGTCCTTCAATAGGATGGAACCCCAAGTAGAGCTCCTTGGTTGAGGTTTCTACTTTATTTATTTATTGTTTGTTTGTTTGTTTGTTATTGATGAAAGGTATTTGTCAGAGAACCGGATCCAGGAACTACCCAAACGGATTTTTAAAGGATTAAAGAGCCTTTTATCGCTGTTAGTTCAAATGTGTTATGTCCTACCTTAGTAACTCCGGTGTTTAAAGAAAAGGTTGTTTGCGAGAATAAAAATAAATTGACCTGAATATGAAAGTTAACTAAACTACAGAGTTATAATTCTTTGGTAAATTTAAAAAGAAGCAAAACGAAATTAAACTGCGATGTCCTACGTGTCTTACACGATTTTTCGCTGTTGCTTCTCGAAGACCCCTCGAAATCTGCACTATATTTTTTACCACGAGACTTTTTTGTCACATGGCTCATGTAAATTTCTAACGCATACACATAGTTCCTCCAATCAGAGCTCGAATGAAAGTCTCTGAACGCACGAAATAATTTCGAACTGTAGACCTGGCTTATTAGTCTTAGTACAAGTGTTTCTATAGATCTCTTTTCAGTCTTGTCCAAAGGTAGAACGGACATAGATATACACTGGACGAATGCTCAGGTCATGAGCCAAACAAATATTTCCAACAACAGTTTTAAACACACTGACTCCTAAAATGTTTTGGTAAATTAAAGCCGAATGTGATATGTAGGGTCTAATATATATATTTAGCCAAGCCTAAAAGCGGAGCTCCAAAAGCATTCTTTTTCTACTGGCATTTACATATAGTCTGCTTGTCATATCACCCATCTGACCTCACTCAAGCTACAGACCCAAAGCTGTAGAAAATAGTATGGAAAGGTGATCTGAGCCAGTGGCACAGTGGATTTGGACCCCACGTGGATTTGCACCCTCCAGTCCAGATCTGCTTGTGGATCAGATTTGGACCCCCTAGTCCAGAACTGCTAGCAGATATGAATCCCCTTTTACGAATTTGGACCCCCACCCCTCCTAAAAACAAGCGTTCTATTGAGTAAGGTAATAAAAATTCCTTTCCAAACTGAGTTTGGAGATGTTAAAAAAGCAAAATAAAAGTATTGAGGTAGGTTTTTTTAAAAATAATCTTTAATACCTTGTGTAAAAAAGAACCTGCAAAGCTAGTTTTCATCTATAAATTTTTAAAACAAAACATTTCTTAACATCTTAGAACAATACCTAAGGACAGGTCTGTTTCCCTGTTCATCTGTAGGCAACTTAGTTACATACTTAGCTACTTAGGTATGGTTTAGAGCCACTAGAAATTGGTGGAGAAGCCTGGTGATTGCTCCTTGGAATCAGTATCACATCAGATATATAGTGATTCAGATCATCACTTCATAATGAATGCAATTTCAATTATCCACAGCCTCCCATGAGACAGTCAGAAATCGGAAATTGTGTATCCTCTGGATATATGTATGCCTCACAAAAATTATGAAAGAAAGATACATGGAAATCAATAAAAATATTTAGATGCCATGAATTAAGACCAAGATATTTATTTTGATCAATTACTTCTTGACCTTACTATCACAAAAAAAACTGCTTGCTAACATTAAGCTCATCACTTAATGCACCTACAGTGTTTTCAAAAAGAAATCCAGCTGCTCTTCTGGCCAGTTAAGTGCAAGACCAAACAACTTGATAATAATATATTGGGCATTTGGTTGATACCACTATCAAGGTGATTCATCAAAGCAAAAGTGCTGGAAATCCGTTAGCCATCTTAAGTTGATCTTAACATACTTCATCAAACATCAGAGATTCCATTAAACATTAATGCCAAATGTCATCCAAACATCCCACAAGATTGGTGTGACCAGCTACTAATAAAATTAATTGAAAGACTGTATGTAGGAGGAGGAAGTCCAAAGGATGTGTACATTGATGAGAAAGAGCTTACTTTAAGTTTAATTTTAAGTTTTAAGTTTAATAATACTTTGTCATGTGAATACAACTAAGTTGATACAAAACAAAAAAGTGCATGACTGGAGAATAATTGGGAGAAACTAAATTCCCGTACAAAGAATATTATCTAATATTACACATTCTAAAAACTAAGAGGTGAAATTTAAACGTGGCCCAAAGCTAATCTAATCAAATTAAATCAAATACTTGTCTCTTACAAGTCACCCCTGATTTGAGATTGAGACTAAAAATCATGAAGTAATCCAAAGCAAACCTAATTAAATTACATACTTGTCACTCACAAGCTACATCTGATTTAAAATTGACACTAATAATGTAATAGATAGGACTTAAAACTGCTTAAAGAAGGTGCATGCATGATGTTCGATAGAACACCATTCCAGTCTGTTATGTAGCGATTAAAAAAAGAAAAGCTGAAGGCCATATATATATTTAGCCATGCCAAGCGCTAGCCTAGAATCGGAGCTGCACACTCTCACCGAGCAACTTTGCAAGAGTTTATTTGGGCCAGTTTAATTTGTGTCCAAAACAATTGAGAAGCAGCAGGGAAAACGAAGAGTTTTCGATAGTAAACGTTTGCAAAAAAGAAAAAAAAAAAGACGGACATTCTTGAGTCTAACTACTTTGAGATGAAAGCGTAAAGGGATTCAAAGCGGATCAAAAAAAAAAAAAACAAAACAAAACAAAAACACTGCAAGCGAACAAAGTACGATGCCGGCGAGTGTTTGCTCGAAGAAGGAGAAGGTGGAGAAATTAAACAAGACTAGCTAGTAATTAAAATAGCTTGTCATGATAAAACTAGGAAAATCGGTATTTACTTTGACATAAATGCCCCTAGAAAAAAAAATAAAGGGTACAAACTCTTCGTTTACAGCAGTCAACAGGAATTGACCGCGGTTCAGAAACAATATAACAACAAACATAAGACTTATTACAAGAAAACAAAGCACAATATGAATAATATTTCTTCGAAGATTCTTGGAGAAGGTGCAGAAATTGGACAGGTAACAAAACTATCTTGTATTAAGCTAGAAAATTTCCTTAGCAGATTTGACATAAATGTCCGTAGAAAAGACAAAAAAGAGGTCCGTACCTGATCGTTCAGAGCAGTCAACAGGAATCACTGAGACAGCAATCACTCGGAATGCGACAGAGCTGAATAATAGAGCCATTTCCCACAAAATCTTTCCTTGGCTTACACAAAACACTTAAGTGCTTTGATGGTTTTACTGTTACTTCCCATGTCTTGCGAAGAACCTTCTTCAATTAATGATTCTCAGTGGCAAAACATCATCCAGATAACGAAGAAAGCGCTTGCCAAACCAAACGAGCATTTCTCTCGCAGACCCGTCCACTTTAAAATTTATCAAAACCAGCCAGCCAGTCAACCCATTTCGCTGTTTTTAACATCCAAACGCTGATTCTTACCGGTTCAAACAAACGACATGTTTAAAGACGGCGAAACTTAATTGTTGTTTACAGGCTGCTTTCGACGAAGATCTCTTAAAGACTTGACGAAGTGAAGCGCGCTGGGTTTTGACTGTTTTGGCAGCATTTTGACAACTTAATGTCAGATTTTGAGAAGTGCACATGCACGTGCATTTGATCGGATTTTTTATTTTTACTCGAGCTCGAGTCTCCCCCTTTAATGCTTAATTTTACGAGGACTCATTGCGATTACGTGTTGGGCAAAAGTTTCTTAACGCTACTGTGAGGAACCAAGGTCGAAAAACAGTCAGCCAAGCCGAGTAAAAACACTCGTTCGCTTGCAAAGAAAACAACGTAACAAAACAAACAAACAATTCAACTACTTCTTTGCGTCCAGAACGAGTACAGATGATTGTTATTTATATCCATTCGAGAGAAAAATACAAGTTTCATTCCTGAACAAAAGTAACAACGATTAAACCAAATGTTAAGCTTCTATTTATTTAATTTACCTCACTGTCCTGTGTTGTAGAGGTTTCTACCACTTAAAAATGCGTAAGCTTCAGTAAAGTACAAACAAGCATCCGCAAAAATAGCGAACGGTTTGTCCAAAGAAAGAGCTTCTTCCACAGAGTTTGAGCTACTCATTCCTCCCATTAATACCGGTGAACTGTTAAGTGACTTTTCTTGGTGAGGTGCAAGATGCCGCGGTGAAGTGAAAGCCCTTGAAGCGTTGAATTAACTGTTTTCAACCGCACAATCTTTGAAGCTTTTCCTGAGAAAAATCTTCCGTCCTTCCTTTCATCACTTGAAAATTCACCTTCCGGAGTATCTTTTGACAAGTTCTTGATCTTCATGCTTTTTACGCGAAAGACAAACTTCGATCGAAGAAGATGAAGTTGTTTTGCTCAAAATAAAGAAACCAACTGAATGTGAAATTACCAGCCGCAGAAAGCGCGCGAAAAATTTTAACGGCCTCGATTTGGTTTGGGTGTCCCACACTTGGCTTGAGCCTGCGATCCAATCGAAAGCAAGTACCTGGTCAGCGGTCAACTTCAAAAAAACAGCTGACCTCGATGAGGTCTTAACTTGAGCCCGCGATATGGTCACGTTACACTGGTCAGCGGATACCTTGTTTTGACAGGTGTCAATTGGCTATAAGATGGATGTCCAGTATCAAAGATGTACGCTGTAAAGTAGCTGGTCAGCTGGACCAGGTGGAGTATGGCCGCCATGTTGGATTATTATGATTATTATTAGGATATTATTAATTATTGGGCGACTCCGTCGTCGTCGTCGTCGTCGTCGTCGTCTTGCGTACGCGCCCACGAGCAATACCGCTAGCCATTTTTACCATGAGAAAAGCAGTTGACGGGTTTCTATAGGTATGGTGCTCCGCTTGACGGCCCTTCGGGCCGTCGGAGCTCCGCTATAAATACCTTTATGGGAGGACGTTTCCAATAATTACACACATAAAATAGACTACTTTTTTTTAATGAAAGACCAGTGTGTCCTCGTCTTCAAAACGAACGATGAAAAGACGATCTTGAAGTTTTGGTGTGGAGCCAGTACGCCTGGCTGACTATAGGAAATGTTATAAACATGCATGTCGTTTCAAATGTTTTGTAGAGGGTAGAGCAGGTAAATGATGATAGCGGGTTAGGTAAAGAAATGTATGTTAAGTTTCTTGCGTGAGCTTACAAGAACAAAGCTATTGCTACCCCCACGTATTCTTGGTTTTTATCGATAAAACAAAATACGTTTGCTCGCGTGAATAACATTTAGAAGCAAAGGAGATAACCGGCAGATACATCGTAGAACAATTCGCGGCCCAATAGCAAACTGGCCAGAACGAGTTTATGGTGAAAATAGTTTTCGAAAATTAGAAGACTTAGTTCGAGTCCGCCATGATGGTGTCCCTATAAGTGACTCAAATGTGGCTTCCTTCTCTATGGATACACAGCAGTTGAAACCTCTCAGACACCTAATAATAATAATAATAATAATAATAATATCACCAATTATTATTATTATTATTATTATTAATGATGATGATGATGAAGATGAAGATGAAGATGATGATGATGATTCTTCCACTTGGTGGCTCTTAATTTATTAGTAATTTTACCATGAAACAAAAATTGCAGCCCGGCGGAATGTATGAAAGCTGTTGTTTATTCGTCGGTATTCCACCGAACCTTCCCATCGTGCACTGCATCCGATTATACAGGGCTGTTTTTATTTTTCATAATATACCATGGAATGTACATTAACTTATACTATCCCACTTGTAACCATGTATTTTGTTTGCATACACACGAGCCTAAAGGCTCGTGTGTATGTCAAGAAAATACAAGTGACCAGTGGGGATCCCACGGTATACTACTCGAAAACATTGCGTAACTAGTTTATGTCTTTCCTCACAAGCTCACTAGCCGGAGTGCAGTATATTTTAATCTATAATAACTAATAGGGAATTTTTTTTGAAAGTTTGCCAAAAATAATACTAGAAGCCAGGCGTTTCAAGGCTGCTGCCTCTTCCTCATTTGTAAATGCATAATTACGGAGGAAGAGGCAGTAGCCTCGAAACGTCCAGCGTCTAGTACTATTTTTAGAGCATTAACCAAGTTTTCACCAAATTATTCTCATTATTCATTATTGACATCTGTGCTACACAGTTCATCGGACTCTTATCATATTTTAGGCTATCCCCTTGCCCGTAAAAGGCTTTTTTGTACCATAGAGATTTTATGCTAAAGTGACAACCACATGCTCTGTCTTGTTATCGATTAAGTGAGCTTTACATAATAAATTATGTGTCAGAAGAGTTCTTCAAAAATTTGAAGAAAACTTAGCCATTTTGTTTGTGAATGAGATCTTTGTGAGAACGCTGTTTTGTAGAATATAAAGGTCGTTAACAGTCCCCTCCTTTTTAAAAGCCACAAAAGCTTATAACTGTTAACTTTGTCTTTTTTTTATTTAAACATATTTTCTATTGTTTGCCCCAAAAGCACCTAGGCTTATCAAGGGGGCTTACAATGATACAATAATCAGGCTAAAAAATACAGACAGACACAAACAGCACACAAAAACTAAGTTACAACAAATAAATTTACATAATTACAAACGTATTAATTAAACAGTTAAACAGTGGCCATCGAAAAGCGATTAGTATTGATTATAAAAGTCTGGACTTCGCGAAATAGAGCACAGTTGATATCATAATTTGCAGATTTAACGCCGTACAAAAGAAAATTAAGTTTTTTAGCATCGCTGCTGGATGACCACGTTTCACCTAGAATATTAGCAACTTTGTCTTTGATGTCATATTGACACCACGTCTTGCTTTTGTAGCCATGTCGAAGCCAACAAAATACTGAATGTCTCCAAAGAAACTTTCCAAGATGTGCAATCATTGCGATTTTTGTAAGTATCAACTTTCGTTATTATTTGTGTGTCATTTTTGTTGGCTTTTTTTATCCTCAAATTCTTATTGTCATTTGGGTATAGTAAAACGAACATGTAACACTAGCGCATACATTGTATATCGAGATCGACAACAGTTTTTACGAGCAAAATGTAACTGTTTGGTTCGGAAACAAGGCAACCGGGAAGTTACAAAAGATCTCTGTTTATACTTATCTTAACATTATTGACTGAACCTTTGCAGGCCGAACACATTTTAAACAAGTTACTGTTTCTCTTATTTCTGCCCTTTTTCCGTTTAACCCCATCAAGACCAGGGAGCAGATTCTCCCTGAGTGTTTTTTATGCTAATGATTTTTCATAAACATTTTCTTTCGCGTTTTTGGATAAGATCTGATCACTTTTTGGTCACTTCCTGGCAATTTTGGCCTTTCGAAAAACTGAAAATACGAGATGACAGATTGAAAGTGATTACCATTTGGAGATACGACCGCAATTTTCGTGCCACCATCGCAAGCGGACCTTAGAGAAAAAAATTTTTGGACATATTCCTTATTCTGCAAGTCTCATTAATCCCTTTGGAATTTGGTCAAAGGACAGAATCGTCCATATACCCCCCTCCCCCCCCCTTCCGCAAATCTCGCAAATACCCCAGTTTACGCAGCGTAACATTCTCTCCGACATGTCACTGCTGCAGTGTGCCCAAAAACCTTTAATACCTAGTTAAACTTATTTTCCTTCAATCTCAGGTTCCTGCATTATAACCTGATGAGTGAGCTCCCCAAAGGTTTTTTCGCCGACATGGAAAACATCACGCATATGTAATACACTTTGACAATAAATATTTATTTATATATATGATATTGAAAAAATATATATTTTTTCAATTTGGTTTATTCATTTGCTCGTTACTCATTTATTTGCTTGTTTATTTAATTCACTACCTACATGCACCGAAAAGCAGGCTTTCCACTCTTGTCCAGAACACCAATTGTTTATTTAGCGTTCCTGTGATATTCTGAGTGACGTATCCCTGTTGCCAGTGGGTAATTAGGGTGAAATCAGGCAAAATAATATTTCTTATTAAAAACGCAGGACGTGGAAAGAAAACCGAAAACATTGGAAGAAAGTGGGGCCTTACTTTCTACAAGGGTTAATTCAGTAGTGTGACAGATCTATCTTTCAGGAACCTAACCTTATACATTAAAAGCTACGATAAGAACATCATGGTAGTTTTGCTCTCACAGGCGTTTAAATCTACTATGTATTTTGTATAAAACTTGCAGAATGCTGGATACCAACCTTATGTGCTGCCATGCGGAATGCAAAGAAGATGCTGGGTGTGGTTTTGTCATGAACGATAACTTCGCAAATTGTGACACTATGTTTCGGAACCCGAGACCGAGGAAGTTAATCTGGGTGATTGGAATCCTGTCATTAATTGGGGCTGTGTTTGTAATTGTCTGGCGAACTTTCTTTAAAGAGAAAAACGTCGTTCAGACGATTTTGTTGGTGCACGTTGCGGTAGCGGATGGTCTGATGGGATTTTACCTTATCACTGTTGGGGCCGTGGATGCTGTGTGGTCTGATGTATATTACCTGCATGATTTCCAGTGGCGAACTGGTCTCCCATGTCAGGTGGTAGGCGGGGTATCGGTGTTGTCCAGTGAGGTATCCATAATGACCCTGACTCTGCTCTCGCTTGAAAGGTTAAAGAAGGTTGTCTTTCCCTATCGCTTCAAAGGCCTCACTCGCAAGAGGGCTCATATCTTTTGCCTTCTTATCTGGGTGATCGCTTTCCTCATTGCTTTCTTGCCAACCTTCGGCATCCGCTATTTCCATGATCCCAACGAAGGCATATACTATTATGGAAAATCGGTCGTGTGCTTGCCGTTGCAGCTTTCCCCTGATTTCATATCCGGTTGGGAGTATTCAGTTGCTGTGTTTGTTGGATTAAACATGGTCCTTGGTGTCGTTATGATTGTGGCATATGCCATGATATTGTTCAAGACCTGGATATCAAAATGGCGCCTTTCCCAACAAGGCACCGCAAGGGAGAAAAAAGCCAGGGCAAGAGAAGCCGATGCGAAGAGAGAAAGATCCCTAGCTAAACGTGTCTTTTGGATCATTGTGAGCGACATTGCCTGCTGGGCTCCTGTTATGGTCATTGGATTGAAATCAGTAGCGGACAAAGCGTACGATCCACCAGATGACATCTCCATTTGGATTGCTCTTTTTGTCCTACCGATCAATTCAGCGCTGAACCCAGTAATTTACACGTTGGCAACCCCGCAGGTATGAGAAAATTATGTATTCTTGACTTCACATTGTATAAGTAGTACCTTCACTGAATGAGATTGAACAACACTGTATTCAGCCCAACAACAAATAAGCATTGAGGTTAAAGTGTGAAAAAGATAGCTACACAGAAGAAACCACACTGTATTTGTTCTTGCATTCAGTGAATGGGATGGGGATTTGTCCAAGTCTTAAAATAAATAAATAAATAAATAAATAAATAAAGTAGTTAAGCATAGTTTATGAATTACAACAATAAAGACATCATACATTGACCCTTAGTTAGATTAGCTGTGTGACGTCAAATGCCACTCTTCTCCAGGCCTGAATACGGTTATAAGCTTAGCATAGCAATTGTTCAATTTTATAAAGGCAAACGTTACAATGAATATTTTTCTTATTGCGAGATGGATTTATCACCCAGGCAAAAAGGGTCATAAAACAGAATGTGCAAAAGGTGTGGAATCGTTTGCGTGGCATCTCCTCTTGTGGTGAAGATGAGAGAGGTCAGTTGAGTTTACATTTTCTTAGCAGTTCACGTTACTGTCAATAATTGTATTGAAATGCTTGGTAACATAAGTGCATTTTTAAAATCAGTGATAGGAAAGCCAAAAAAGCGCTTTATGAAGAATATATTCTTATTTTTATGCCAAAAATACCAAAAGCAGCTGCTGAAAAACGGTTTATATCATATAGTTAGTTCAGATCATTGTCTGAGTGATATTCAGAAGTTGAAGTTGAAGCTGATGTTATTTACAATGCATTAGATAGACACAGCATTACCTATTCCGCAAGTAGCATAGCTAATCTAAGCGGGCCAACAGTTAAGGAAAAATAAAAAACTATTGAAAACATTATGTTGGTAGGAAAATAAAGTTGAGATCAAAACGAGCACATCGTCAAAAAAGAGAGAAGAAAAGTTGAATAAAGAGCTCATTTGAGCATCAAATGAAAGACAATAGGATGCGCTTAAAATTAAGAAGCAAGTTTTTTTTACCCTGCATATAATTTCTTCTAGATCGTAAAACGAGTCATCAGACTCTAAAATTTCAAATAGCAATGATAGAATTCTCTTTTTAAGTTTATATTTTAGCCAAATTACGAAGATTATTTAGTTGATATCTTGTTCTACAATTTCGCACCAATTTTCGATATTTGATTTTTTATGTAAAATTATGGCACATATTGAGGATAGTATTGTATAAATGAAAACGAAATTTGTGAAGGAACAAGTCTTGAATGTTATTGGTTACGAGATGATTACTTACATGGTGCATCGATTCCGAAAGTAGTTGGTAATAAAGAAAGTAAAGTGGTAACATCTTTGCATCAACAAACAACGCAATTGCATGATCTCGAAAGTTTGCGAAGTATATGAACCTAACGGCACAGTTTTGAAGAAGCAGAAGTTAGTTTAACTGGGAGTTGCTAGTTTGGCTCCACACAATCACGCTACAGCGAAGATAGGGTGTAACTTAAGAGTGATATATAGACATGAGTGTGCGGGAAGGAACAAAATATCGCAGATTGATACTCCTTTCTGTCTCATAATTCAGTTTGGTCTGGATACTAGCAGACATGATTGTTAAAATTTTGAGAAAATACAGGACGTTTTTCATTTTTTTGTAAACATGTTTTGACAGTTCTTCTGTCATCTTCAGTTTAAATTAAACAAAGCACAAAGTTGAATTTATAGTGTAGGGAATGCTAATTAGCTACAACAACAAAAGGGAACATGGCAATGTACACCCGTTACAAAGAAAGGTTTGAATTAACATTAAAAAATTGATAATTTAATTTAACTTTTAGAGTATAGTCAATTAAATTTCGCTGAAGTGGTACCTAAAAGAGAAATTTAACATCAGTTTCTAAAATGACAGACAAAAACGAAATTTGTGTTTGAATTTCTCAGAAACTCATTTTGTGAAATTTTTCAAGACATCTTTCAATCTCCTACCCAGAGTCCTCGGCCTTTTTGGTCAGCGGGTGGACGCCCGGAGAGACTCTGGGATAATGGACCGCCATTTTCCCAGAAAATGTGGGTTGAGAGAATGGAAGTCGTTACAGGCCAGCCAATCAAAAAATTTGATTTTTTTGCCATTATCCCAGAGTCTCTCCTGGCGACTAACCGCTGGCCAAAGAGCATGAGGACTCTGGGTACGAGATTGGACATCTTTGTGTTTGTATACAAGAATAGTTGAATGGACTTTAATTTTTTATGTAACGTTAAGGCACATATGGCAGTCAGGATATCTGTTTGTCCTGTGAAATTTTGGGCATTTAAGTTCTCAAGTTTCAATGTTTCTTGAAATAGAACAAGAAGAGGACGAACAGCATCATCAAGACGAAGATGAGGACAGCGACGACTATGAAAGTGATAAAGGTAAAAAGTGGTGTTATCTCCGTCTACCATCAATGATGTCATCAATCATACTTCATTCGTATTGCGTCTCTGCCATATTCCTATTTGGATCCAATGGCATGTGCATTAACTCTTCACTACCCTTTTTTTGGTTACTGGCAACGATTGCCAGTAACCAATTTGTCATAGACTGCGTAAGAGAGAGGGGATCTTCCGAATTGAGGACGAAAATATTCGGAATTACCTCGACGTTTATCCGACTTCAATTCTTTTGTCTCCACTGAAATGTGAGTTCTATACTAAATACCAACCTTTTACAGTCAATAGTTCTTAGAATATCATTTGAGCAAGAAACTTCAAGTAAACACAGCCACTTTTTACGATAAAAGTGGTATCTACGAAGGTTGATCGAGGCGACTTTGAAGAAACCGCTGACCAAACGTAGGCAAAACGTTTGATACTGCAGACTGCATTTCCCATGTGCTCGCTGGCGTGAGCTCGACCGCTTTTGCATTTTCATTACCAGTTACCTTGTGTTCTCTTCGAAGCCTTTTATTGTCATATACTTCTCATTTATTCTTTAACGTTTGCATTATTTTAGGGAAAGAAGACGAAGACCAGGAAATGATAGAGATGCAAGCACAAGGTCTGCCGCCTGTTGAACAAGGTGATTCGCTTTTCGTATGAGTTCCTTCTCATTGCTATTTGTATTTCTGGTTGTTAGTTTAACGAAACACAGAAGTAAGTAACAATACAATAAAAGATTAACGGCTATTGAACCATATGGGTTTATGGAAAGGTATTTTGTTATTTGTTGCACGACACAGGCTCATGAAAACAAACTATGACTTCATTACTTAAGGCTACAATCAATCCTTGTCAAAATTCCTCTTCACGCCTTCTTAATAAGGTTATGTGCGCCCACAGAAAATCAGAAGAAATTTCTTAACCTCCATACGTGTATCTCCTTCTCTCTCAGGGCAAGGTCGATAACCAACAAATGATTGCTTCTAGTAAAATGCTTGAGCGGATTCGTAACGTTGAATAGGGGGAGTGTTCTGATCCCAGGAATTAAAACCACGATTGTGTGAAAACCAACCCTTCTGTCGAAGAAAAATGTTCTACAGCCAGAAAGCATGAAGAATCTAGCGGTTGAACAATGTAGTTTATGGGGAAAGGTGGGGGGGGGGGGGGGAGGGTGGAGGGTTGGGGAGGCGGAAGCACAGAGAGGAACTCTATTTTAAGAATAAAGGATTCCTGTAAGTGTCTTAAGAATTTCTGCCGTGGTTGTAGTCCTTACCGGACCATGATATCGTCTAGTTAAATAATTACCGATCCTCCTCTATACCCATTGTATTCTGCCTGCATTATATTACCGAATTACGAGTGAAAATAACGCAAACTACGTGTGTTAGAAAAACGGAGGCGGTCTTTTCTGGTGGCAGGGAAATTTAGTCAAGGGTAATGGTATCACGTGCTAAATCGGCCTCAGAGCATTTCCCTAAGACCTAAACATTACCCTCAACAAATGGTAAACGCCTGCCTGGGTCCGTCCTACCTGGCGTAGCAAGTTCACTTCAGGATCCCGTGCAGCTGAAACCAGGCGCACAGGTGAAGCAGGAAGCCTGCTGTGCGCAAGACTCGAGGAGCCTCCACTGCCCCTGCAGCACCCACACACTAGTGTCCCATATGTAAACAAGGCTTCACGGCAAGAATTGGCCTCATCAGTCATCGTCGGACCTACAATCATCATTCATCGTCGTAACCTCCAAATCGTGGTTACCTTCCACCCCGAAAGACGAACATTATTATTATATCTCAGCGTTAGCAACAGAGACTTTCCCGCATTCAAAGGGAAACCTTAAAACCCGCACCGTATCCTTTCTTTTTTCGGTGGTCTCTTAAAGTTTCAGAAAGTATGATCTATAAATCATAAGGACGTCACGCGTTATATAAACACGAAGACGAACGAAAGAGTTGTGGGTAAGAGGAGCACGAAAAGGTATACTGTCTAGGGTTCGTGGGAGGAAATCATAGATATCTTGGGATTAGGCCTAAAAATTCTTAGGAATTCATCCATGATCCTTTGTGAGTAGTTTCAAATATATGCAAATTGTATCATAAGATGATCGTAACATTTGCACTAAAACTGAAACAATCCGTGAGAGGTAGCAACTGACATCTTAAGACTATGGCGGATAAAAACTCAGATAGACAGTCAAGGATCCAGATTGAGTGGATTTCAAAAGTTTCGACTAAAATCATTATATTGGCAACAGGGTGGCCTAAAATCCCTGAATTGGAATAGCCAGGTAGTGAGATCTTAGAATTCCAAATACCCTTCCCTTATTCCCGGTAGGGCCATTTTATAATGAGTCTTCTAGCGCACCTGTATACACGAGGGACATCAAAACAAGAGCCAGCCAGGAAAAGGTTCTGATTTTTACCACACTTGATGGCAGGTTAGGGCTTTTCTTTTATTGGGGGTCCCTTTTTTGAAAAGAAGGGCGGATAGCTCTTAAAATAGAACAAAAGCGGAGAAATACCTCTTCTTAGATTTAAAGATTTGTCAAGATTTCGCACGATCACAAAGGCACTTGAATGCAGTGCGCGTTACAGAACAGGCTGGGTTGGTTTCGTGAAGAAGTCTCGAATCAAGGAAAATTCTAGGTTCAACCCGTTGAAATGCAAATAGAATACCAAAATCAAATGGAACGTTTCCTGAACAATTGCCTATAATGACATGTCGCCAGTTCCTTATAGTTGAAGGCAGAAACAAAGAGGCTTGGACACTCTAAACGACTGCCACTTGTGACCAAGGCATAAGGACAACTGTTAAATGAAAGAACAGGTGTCTAGGGCTTCTTCCCCTTAGATTTGGCTGATTGTTTAATTGCGAGCTTTCTTGGTCAGAAATACTTTTGACGGAACTGCGCAAGGCAGATTAAGAGTTGCATATGTTATTTACCAATTGTCATCTGTTTACTTTAAACACTGTTGGAAAGGCGACCGTCAGGTTCTCCCACGGTTAACACGTCAATAAGGGATTTATGAAATCCATGTTCGCTCGCCATAGTGAAGCGGGTTGTTTCTTTTTTGACTTGATGAGCTGTCAACATTTACGCCATTCAGAATTATCAGGGTATCGTTAACCCAGCGAATCCAAATTTGAGGCTTCCGAAGCAATCGGACGTCCCCATGGAATGGGTATTGATCCATTTGACTGTAAATACCTAGATTATAATGCTAGGCCCGAGAACTTGCAAATTTGAACAGGAGTGATCTTCGTGGGGCCAGCAAGGACTTGGCTCTTCAGGAAATTCCTTTGGTAGCCTTGTCAGGATGTTTAGTGGAAAGCCATAATGGTCTCTCACATTAAAATTTTGTCTTCCTGAAGTCCTTTCTTGCTGATGATGAACACGAAGTAACCTGATTTGACCCGTGATATCCGAAGTACGATTGCGCACACTTCAAATGTGGCCCGGGCTCGATTCCCGTACTCGACGTCATATGTGGGATGAGTTTGTTGTTGGTTCTCTTCTCTGCTCCCAGAGGTTTTTCTCCGATTTCTCCGGTTTTCCCCTCTCTAGAAAAACCAACATTTCCAAATTCCAATTTCATTTGCTTGTAAAGCGCATTTGATCATATACACATGGAAAATGCACTATATAAGTTCTAAATTATTATGAAATTATTAACCACACAGTTATATTCACATTGTCACCTGTGGCAAAAGAAGACTTTGCCAGTTTCTTACACTTTGACGCTTCTGTAGTAATCAATTTCAAATGTGAACGATCATCGCAGTTATGAACTCAAATTAACCAGTAATGAAAATAAAGCCTGAAAAAATTTCAGGCTTGTAGGGGAATCGAACTCACGACATCAGCGATACCGGTGTAGTGTTTTACTATCTGAGCTAACAAGTCAACTGGGAGCTGGTCATTTTGTTGGTTCGTAATATAACAGTGAGTGATCAAAGTGTTCGAAATGGCTGAAACCCCGATTCTCCGTTTTCGAAATACCCGCTTCTTTGCCTTCAAAAGTGTCCCGATTGTCGCGCGGCTAAAATATCACGTGACATGTACGTGTGACGTCACAGTTTTATATTCAGCTCGCAAGCAAAATGGCTGAAAAGGGAGTGAAATCTTAGGCGGAAGAGTTTGCGTCGCTCTCACGCCGAAGACAACTTTTAGGAACGGTAGTTGTACAGAGGAAGTATCGGTGCGTCAATTTTCTTCTGATCCGGCTGTGAGAGCGCAGTGGGTTCGATTTGTTCAACACATCAAGTTGACTTTGGCTAACCTGTCTTATGCAATATTGCGTTCCGCCTATCTTGAAGATAATTGCTTCATCCATGATCCTTCCATTAATCTCGGGGGTATGAAAGGCTTTCTGTGCCAATGTGAGACTCAGTTTTTCCACCTGGAAAGGAGAAAGCGAAATGTAAATAAGCTTATTTAATCCGGATCCTATATTCTATATTAAAAGCAGTTTTGATCATAAATCGTGAATGTTTACAGTGATTAAGCTTTGGAGGTTTCTTTTCCTGATTACTCGCACTCAGCTTATTTTCAAGAAGACTCGGAATTAAGTTAATCATTCGAGTCACTTGAATCTCGAGACATATTTTTTTCTTTCAAACAACTCTGCGTCTACATATTTTTCAATTGGCACCAAGAGAACTTCGAGGCAAAACATAACACTGTGACGTCACAATCTCCGCTGGACTGTGGTTAACTAGATTCCAGTCCCCCGGACAATTCTGATGCCAAAGAAGAGAGAATTTCGAAAGCGAAAAATCGGGTTTCAGCCATTTCGAACACTCTTTAACTTTCGATTTGTTTTTTTTAGGATATTAAACTTCCAGGAATGGAAATTAAAAATTCCGTGTCGAATGCACTTTAATCCGCAGTTCAAATATATGATTTCGTATATTCATTCTCACCTAGTAATCAATTTGTTGATTCTATTTTTCTTCCGAACTTGACTACCATGATTTCAATTCTAATTCAACGCTGACGATTATATCCCACTCTAAAACTTGCAAATTACACGTGTACTGACTTCATCAGAGACAAAGGATCTTCTAGTTATTTTTTAATCGTTTCAAAAATTCATTTATTATAATGAGGAATCATGCATTGTTCTCGCAATATTGATCGCAAGTTTGATCTTATGGTACTTTTATTACAAAATATGCGTCTTTCTATAATTGACTACTGCCGTCGATGCATTCAGATTCTTTTCCTTATAAAAGACGAGACTATTTCTTTTCTTCTTATTTGCTCTGTTAGACTGATATTACGCCCCTCATGACAACCGTGTTTGAGCTCAAAGCTTCTTTAACTACTTGATACAAATTCATACTTCTTATCAATTGCAGACCCAGAAGTTAGCGACACATCCTCAGACACAGGTAACTTTGTACTTTTAAATAATTTGAACCAGTTGAAATGATTTTGAAGTTGTAACGAGAGTTATTTTATATGGCTGTTTTGTTGGCGTTACCTTGTTCGTAGCTTTAAATGCCGTTTAACCAATCTTATCCTTCCTCTCACAGATTACGAGCTAGAAGAGCCAAAGATCACAGTCGCAGAAGGTAATCTTCGTTATGATTGCATATACCTTCAAAGTTGTAGTGTGTATAAATCTCAAAGAGCAGGACTTAATTGTTAGGGATTCCCAATTCGTTAAACATTTATCCTCCTTTTCTCTAAAAAATCTCTCGAAAATATCAATACTCATCCTGTCGCTGAACATGGAGTCATCTCTCCCGAATGAATTCGAAGGAGTTGTCACGTATCATCATCAGCAGGGGTTCCTTGTTTGTAGCCTATTGGTGTGTGGTATGACCGCGTTGTCAACACTGCTTCGATAAGGTGCCAAAACTGTTCAGATATTTGGGAGCCAAAAGATGTTTTTTTTTACACACCCTCCATTCCAACCAAATGACATGGTATCTATAATTATAGGATTTTGGAGAAATTGTTCTTCACACGTTACCGCACAAAATTGTGTGAGGCTTTTACAAATTTGACCCGTGGCGTCCTAACGCGTGAGATGAGTGGAAAAAATTACTGACCGTACTGACCATATAATCAATTTCTCACAAACCACTGAGAATAACTCACTTATAGCTAACTTATAAGAACCCGAATGAGATTGTCCAGATTTTTTGGAGGTCCGCGTTGACGCAAGGGCTGGTAATTTGGCAAACTAACTTTGTCAGTTTTTTTCTTTGAAAGCTTACGTTAGTCTAGCTATATTCAAATGCTACGTTTTGCCATCAGGTTTACAGTAATATAGACAACGAACATTGGAGCGATTTCCTGGAACTAGAGGACTAACTGGATGCTAGAAATACGACTTCTGATTGATGCAGTTTTAACTAAAATTGAAATATTGTCTTGTTGCCCACTTAATTACTAGTAAAATACAAAAGTACATTTGATCATATTATGAAAGAGATTTTATGCAAGACTACGTCTGACCCAGAAATCCAATTTGTTTCACTTCAGCCACTGTCCATCATTATCGCAAACGCCCAGCAAAGGAAACTGACGACGACCAAATGGGAAAACACGAACCAGGTAAACATTAGGACTAAGTAAACTAAAAACATAATGTTTGGTAGGCAGCTCTAGGTAAGGAAATATGTCATCTATGAAGTCTGGAAAACGGAATAAGGAGAGTCTTGACATAGTAAGAGAGACTTGAAACAGCAGGAGTGGATGGTATTGTGAAAAGAACAAAGACACTACGATACATGATATGAAAATGCTGAAGTAAGAATGGGGAGAACATGATAGACTCCCTTCGTTATGTGGCAGCGATCATCCTTTACAACCAAAGTAAGTCCCTTTGAGGATTAAGAAACGTGGTATTGTAGTTTTTAATTAACTTTTCATGACAACC
>JAEMWC010001033.1:130000-132500 GCA_016490735.1 Pachyseris speciosa
TCCAACAAGTTTTAAACTTATCTTCGAAGGACACACAGGACATAACACAGGACAAAAGGACTTTTTAGAAACAAAAGGGACAAAACAAGGTCATTCAGGACAAAAGGAGACAATCGGGACATTTCAGGTCTTTTCTTTCAACAAGGCTATCACGCGCGAGCGGTCTCGCAAGCGTCTCTCTCCCGCGAAACCGCGTGTAATGAAGAGCCTTACTAGCGAGGGTGGTGGTAGTGCCTTGCCACGTGATATTTACGTTTTACTGTACTTTTTTCGTTTCTCAATAGGCCATTTCGGAAAATACCATAATACTCTTTGTCCTCCCAAATTTTGCATAAGCATTGTTTTTGATTTCCCTTGGGACCATTGTAAGTCCCAAGAGAAACTGGAAACAATGCTTATGCAAAATTTGGGAGGACAAACAAAGAGTATTATGGTATTTTCCGAAATGGCCTATAGAACTCTTTTCAGGGCCCGCACAGCAAGTTTCCACCTGGGGGAGGAGGTGGGAGGGGGAGGGGGGGAGTTCGCTGCGCGCTTCGAACGTGCTAGCGTGAGTCAACAAGGGGGGTCAGGAAGCATGCTTCCCAGAAAATTTTAAATTTAAGTCTTCTAAAATGGCTGGAAATGCATTTAAAACTAACACGGTGGGGTGAAACTTTTATACTTTTAGAAACAACAATAATCAGTTTTGGGTAAAACGTATAGAAAAGTAACTTCGATTTTTGTTAGTATTACTTGCTTTTTTACTGTTGAAAAGTTGGGGGGACTAAAGCCCCCCTCCCAGTCCCTCCCCATGCGCGGTGCCTGCTTGTAACAATTTGCGTTTAGGATAAAATCTGAAAACGGATCTTTGACGTGGCGTTTTTGGTGAAGATAAAATTGCATACTGTTAATCCTTGACACCAAGTGTTACAAGAGTTGCATCGACAGACGATAAAAGTACGGTAAAACGTAAATATCGCGTGGCAAAGTACTAACACCACCCTCACTAGTAAGGCTCTCGAACTAAAACTCGTCCGCAAAATGGTTTGAAACCAGGAGTCATGTTATGACTAAAAGAAGTTCGATCCTCCGGGTGAGTGTAGTCCTGAGAAGGACTGTTTTAGGTGACACTGACTGACATTTTGACAACCTGAGCGGAAGTCAACATCAGAGTCAAATGATTGGTGTAACGTTAGTGGATGTTATAAGTACTCTGGCCGTTGATCTGATTGGTCAGCTTGAACCGACCAACTTACTCAGTTGACGTTGTACGAAACAGTAAGAGTTCATATTTAGAATTCTAAGTAGACTTCAAGTCACACATCTGCCAGTAAAAGTAGCCACGCATTAGCTCAAGTTGTTTTTATCGAAATATGCGACCTCGAAACGCCAAAATTGCCATTTTTCTATTCGAAGGCCAGCGGGCTTTTCTGTTTCACCTAGCTTAACACTTTCTCGTGTCGAGAATTAGTTTAGGATAAGACAAAGAAACAAACAGCGGATGATCTTGATGATTTTACCAAGTGGGTCAAAGTGACGCTCCACGAAGACAGCCAGCTTGACTTTAGCCTCATCCAGAAAACTGGTTCCCTAAGTTATTAGCAGATCCAGAGCTAAATTTTCTTTGGAAAGCTCGAGGGGTGCGAAAATAAACGATGAGATTGGGACCGCTTGTCATCAAAATTTCCGCAAAACGCGAAATTGATTGAAGTTGAATTGAAAGTGTACTTCGACTCCTGTGAAGAAGACGCGTTACCACGGCTGCAAAGTAGCCTACTAACGCTGAAATTAGACCCGTTCCCATATGAATCTGAAGTAAGCGCCTGGTACACTTGGGGTCTACTTACTAAGCTAATATGAACCCACCTATTGCCGACCGACGAGCTAACAAAACAACTGAACAATGCCGCACTAAAACACAACAAAAACTAACGCGACTACAACGTTCTAGAGACAAAGACGACACAAAACAGATGCCAACTGGTTCAGAAATATCTCTTCCCATCACTTAGACAAGACTGAAACTCAGGTACTCTCTTACTGACTTAAATACAGTCAAACCTCGATTATCCGGACTCAACGGGACTGGAGTGAATAGTCCGGATAATCGAAAATATAAATATTAATGAGATAAACACGAATTAGTTTCACTTGACAACAAAACAAGTCTGAGCCAATCAGAACTCAATTGAATGCAATGTACTTACAATGCGTGCCAGCGCTTAGAAATTCCGGCGACGTTTGAAAGGAAAACCAAGCCGTTTTAAAGGCATTTTCAGTGCCTAAATTAAAACGAATTCAAGAGAATAGTGTTCTAGGAATCTTCATCATACCTTATTAATATTCACGAAAACAATGGACAAGACGAAATGGTCCGGATAATCTAGAAGTCCAGATAATCGAGGTTCGACTGTACTCAGACAAGTTTTACACTAGAGGATATTTTTTCGGATTCATAAATGTTTACGGATTCATCAATTTTTGGGTTATCGGACTCGTGGGCGTTTATGTTGTAGTT
>JAEMWC010001033.1:137500-247500 GCA_016490735.1 Pachyseris speciosa
TGTACGGGAATCAAACAGAAAATACCACACTTTCTTAATAAAATCAACTTACCGCGATACACTGTTGTATTCTTTATTGTCTAGCGGTTTTTCAGGCTGGTTCTTAGCGATTTTAGCCGGATTTTTGCCGTTTGGATTTCCTAACGAAGAAAAGAGAGCACACATTTAAAATATACCCACTTGCCCTTTTTCCCCAAACGATCAGAGAAGAGATGTAAACACTTCCTATCAGCCCAATCTCAAGCCAAAACTACCACCACAGCTCTTGCTAGAAATGTTTTTTTTCCGAACTAGCTCGCCTGCTAAAGTTTGTCAACATGCTGGGACAGACCGCCATGGACACAATAAACTTTCCAATTGCATGCTGGGTTACAAAACTATCTCGGCAGGGACGTAGGCGGGCAGTTTTTTCAAATTGATTCGAAAACTGCCTTCAAATTGATTTGTCTGTCGAAAACTGCCCGCCGGAAACCCAAACGGCAAAAATCCGGCTAAAATCGCTAAAAACCAGCCTGGAAAATCGCTAGACAATAAAGAATACAACAGTGTATCGCGGTAAGTTGATTTTATTAAGAAAGTGTGGTATTTTCTGTTTGATTCCCGTACAAAACTTTTTATTACAGTCAGTAACACAACAACAACTTTACGCGTCACCTTTGTTGAGCTTGGGAAGCCTGTGATCAGACTTTTTGCACAGCAGCACACAAACTTTTTATAGTACTCAGACTTGTGTTTTTCTTTAGAAGGTTAAAGTTGTTGGGTTTCCACTTTGAATTAAGCTCATATTTAATTATGCTTTGGAATGTCATCATACATGTACATGTATCTTTCAATTCCAAGAGTACACAAGCCAAATACCTTACATGTATTAATTTTTTTGTGGTTTGGAAAATATCCAAACAAGCAGAAAGGGGATCACTGATGGAAATTAATCATACTTGCCTCATTTCTGAAAACCATTCATGAAATCAATTCTGCTGAAGCACTTTAGATACAGTATGTAGTATGTGAATTCACGTACTGTATAAACTGCAGAAAATAATAATTATTGCAGTGAAAACCATTCGTGAAATCACCTGCTGAAGCACTTATAGATATGTAGTATGTGAATTCACCCATCTGAAAATAATAATTATTCTGGTGCCTCAGTGAAAGTGTCTGAGTTGTGGTTCTACAGTAGATCATTACCTGGTCAAAATAATGATCACTTCTTGCCACAAATAAGCATAATAATTATGCATTGGCTGACTCATGGCACCGTAATTACATGACTGTATAGTTGACAAAATGCTATAGTAGCTCAGTACATAGATCGAGTTGTACAAGTACACCATTAGGAATATTTGTATTTTTACCACCTCAACATTTTGCAATGGGAAACTGAAATTGACTTTGATATGCCTCGAAAATTTGAGGAAGTTCTTGAGTATTTCTTGAGTATGATACGTCCTTTAGAGAGCAAGCACATACAGTTTACAAAACAAAGCTTCATGTATGCTTAGTGTGGAAGATAAAAACAAAGTACAGATCACAATCAAGCAGGGTTAATTACATTGTGATGAGAAGTGATTTAGTAAAAATAAACTGTCAATTTGTTTTTAATGAATTTTTAACCAATGAAATATTTGATAAGCTGCAAGGTTATTCCTCCAGTGCAATTATAGAATACAATGCAAAAGTGTTGGAAACTAGTCTTACTTCAAGCTATCCTAGTACTAAGTACTAAGGTATTGTCAAATCAAGTTACAGACAAGTTACATTGTGCAGATTTTAATGATTAGAAAAAAGCTGATTTTGCCCATACTGTACATGTTAATTTGTTACCTACTGGGATGAAAAACTGTGGAACATTTTGGGGTAACAACACATTATTCCCAAAGTTGAACTTTCAGTTATCTCTGAGGGAGTTTTATTAGAATCTGGTACCCAGGTAGCAACACTCACAGATAAATTATTCTAAGATTACACCTGTGTTTGAGTGGACAGAAAGCCATTCAATAGACAAAATAAATTACATAGAGGAACATTTCTGACTGTTTAATTCACCATTCAGAGTCTTACCATTGTACTTAAAAAATTAAATTCCAGTTGCCCTTTGGTACTATCTTTTTTTTTTTTTTTTAATTTTGTTTCTTCTTAGTGATCAGCTGTGATTACTACATGTAATTATAAAAGGCAACTTTGGATCTTGAGGCAATGGCCCTTCAAAAATTGATTTTCTTGGACTACTGTACATCTGCAGTCATGTTTAGAGCAAACATATATAAATTTCATGTCCACTATAAACTAGGTCAGCCATTACTTAAGACATTCCATAAAGTCCATTAGACTCTATACACATAGGTTTAGGTATTTTACTTGTCCTAAGCAGTTTGTCTTGTGCACTTGTGTTTGTCTACTGCACTTGTGCAGGTAGACACTTTGCTGGCACAAGCTGTTAGCGATTACTTTGGCAGACAACTGTAGCCAATCAAACCTCAAGAGAAATTCGGCTCCTCCCGGCATTCTGCCATCCAATGACAAACTGTTTAAAAGTGAGCATGACGGATGATGATCGATTGCAGATAACTCTGGCTTAATCAGTTGGCACACTTCACTTTTCAAAAACCGTTCTCGAGAATCAACAAGCTGGCACTTACATTCCGACACAGTTTTAACCCTGCGCTAAGCCTTCTTCTTAGTGTTTCCACGGTTTTCAACACAAACGACTACAAAGGACAAAATCTTCTTACGACATGTAGCGCCTGTGCCTGTAGGAACTCACATTGTCAATTATTCTGTTTTCAGTTAAGCTTATTGAATTATTTTTGTTTTGAATTCTCATCTGAACCTTTTTCGTATTTTCACGAACCAAATGACGTCTTACAAAAAAAATTTGCCAGACATGTTTCATAATCGTTGTATTTGTTCTGACGAAAAGAAAAGTGTACTTTTAAGTTTCACGGTTTTGCATATCTGTTGTATGCCTCACGGTTTTGATACAAATTTGTATAGTGTTGAAATTGACCTAATAAGACTACGGACACGATGTTGGGCTCAAATTATGCATTATTTGTACCGAATACGCTCTTCAGTGACTTTGAGGATTTGAGAGATCA
This sequence comes from Pachyseris speciosa, assembly GCA_016490735.1. Taxonomy (NCBI): domain Eukaryota; kingdom Metazoa; phylum Cnidaria; class Anthozoa; order Scleractinia; family Pachyseridae; genus Pachyseris; species Pachyseris speciosa. Next base: position 140,599 of record JAEMWC010001033.1, read on the forward strand.
ATCTCCTCAAGTAAATCATAAGATGGGTATAAGTTTTGTTTGCCTGTGAGTTGAATGGTGTTAAATCACGTTTGATTCACATTAATTTTTCAAAATACCTTTGGCCTGTTTGTTGACAAAATCGTCTTTCGGCGTGCAGGAACTCGCGTGTCGATTATTCTGGCTGGCACTAGAGAATTCTTATCTGAAAGTTTTTCGTATTTTCACAAATCGATTGATGTGTCGCAAAATTTGCCAGACATGCTTCGTAATCTTTGTATTGTTTCTGATGAAAAGTAAACCGTAATTTTAAGTTTCAATGTATTGCATTTCACGTGCAGTCAGTATAAAATATGAAGTGCGGACCCGGACTGTGGACCCGGACTGCGGACTGGGTATAAAACGCGGACTGAGTATAAAATGCGGACTGAAGGCTGTGGGCTAGGTACAAAACAATGTACAAAAGGCGGGTCTGGACAAAACATGGCCTAGGCTGTAGTGTAGGCCATGGCCTACCCTGTGGCCCACCCTGTGGCCTACCGGTGGACATTTTTTTTAAACTCGGTTCAGCATTGCTGGAAACCTGTGTAAACAACTTTCTCCGTCAATCTGTCATACCTATGACTCTCTTCTGTTCTCTTGGTGGCTTTTCGTTTAAATTTTCTAAGCAGACTCTTCATAGAACTGAATTAGGAATATTTTATACCTTTAATTCGTTTTAAATTAAATGTTTTCCAAAAGTCCAAGACAATCACATCTCCTGAGGTATGTAAATTTTGGGAAAACTTCAACCAATCATTGTTCGTTGTTCCCACAGTAATATGCACGTGCATTTGATTCTATTGATTCTGTGTTCAAATTATTTTTTCCTGTCGCAATTTCCAAAATGTTCTTTGAAGGAAAAGATTGGGAGGAGAAAAATTAAAAACCTTGGAGGTGAACTTACTTTCTATTTTTGTTTCAAAAGTATATAAGAATGCTGTGACCACCAGGCATAATGCAGCGTAACACAAGCTGACAAAAATGAGTTGTAATTTATAAAGTTTACATTGTTGACGGTTCCAACGACGGGAATACATGAAGCCTTCAGTATTGAAATAATTATGTTTCATATCGTAAAGGCTATGGGCGGGTGTATTACAGGGGCTGTAAATGTTTAGATGCTAGATTTCGCTGGTTTGGATTCTTTAGTGATCGCGGGTTCACGCAAGTGACAGAAACTGGGACTCAAATCACTGGGTGATCTGCAAGGAATAGGACCTTTAGTGTGCAGAAATTTGCGGGAGCACCTTTATATAATAATTGCCAAGGTTACGATAGCTGCCTGAAAGTTGTGTTTACACAGTATTCTACTTTTCCTGATTCCAATCTACCTCAAGTCTATTTAACACTGAAAAATATGAGCGAAACACTGCCAAGAGAACAGAACAGAGGCGTAGGTATAACAGATCAGATGGAGAACGTTGTTTACACAGGCTGAACTAAGTTTAAAACAAAATAACTACCGGTAGGCCATAGGGTGGGCCATGGTCTGCACCATGGCATAGGCCACGTTTTCTCCACACCCGCCTTTTGCACAGTGTTTTGTACTCAGTCCGCGTTTTGTACCCAGTCTGCAGCCTTCAGTCTGCATTTTATACTCAGTCCGCGTTTTATACCCAGTCCGCAGTCCAGGTCCACAGTCCGCAGTCCTGACTGATTTCGTACACCTCATTTTCTTAATACAAATTTGTGTAGTTTCAAATTTACAAGGGTCAAATAATTCAACGTACACATTTATACCCAATAATCTAATACGTTCTTCAGCGACTTTGAGGATAAATCTCATCAAGTAAACCGTAATATGGGTATAAATCTCGCTTGCCTTAAGTTGAATGGCAGTCAAATCACGTTTGATTCCTATCATTCCTTTGACCATTTTGTTGACGTGTAAACATGGCAAAAACAATGGTAATTGTCTCTCTCTGTGGCGAATTGAGTGTTTCTAACATCCTAAGGCAATAGACACACGTACCCACTTGGGTACCTACATGTATTTTTATGAAAGTTTCACAGGATACTTTGGGCTAATGTCAACATAATTACTTCATGTTATATACATGTAACAAGCAAGGCTGATACTACGTGAGAAAAGTTCGCGAGACACCAACATGACCGAGACTCCATAAAGTAGGACTGCAACCATGGACAGCTGTTTCGCCCTTATTGGGACTCGTCAGCATGGTGTAGCAGTTTTTAAAGATGCTAGCTTCAATGAAAGCACCAATAAATTGTGCATTGAACCCGTTCATGATATAAAGTTTATGTTGGTGTCTCGCAAAGTGAACTTTTCTCACGTAGTATCAGCCTAATGCTTGTTACATGTATATTCCGATTTATTTTTGGGCTGATTAGATGTCTTGGAGATCCTGCGTTGTAAAGTGTTATCGTTGGCGGTCCTTTGCTTATTACTTTCACTTTACTTCATGTTGGTTATCATAAAGATGTACATTATATTGGTCATGCCTGTATTATAGCTGTAGCTCTTTATTGTGTGCATAAAAATTTCTTGTATCCAAATTATGATAATATTTGTACAGCAAGCAATGTTCCAATGTAAAGAAGCAATTCTCTAAGAAAAATTCATTCATTAGCAGGCTGATGTTTAGTCTCCCTCGCAGCCGCTTTTTTGGGCTGTCACGCAACGCTCCCCCCAAAAAGAAGCGGCTGCTGACATCCGAACTGCATTCCTTTCCCCGTATTGGCCAATCATAGCCAGGGTTCCATTTTTGGGAACCCATTCGCGCCAAACGCGCCGTTGGACAATCGCCCAATCAGAGACCGTTTTTTATCACGGCCCTCATGTGGAAGATATCACTGAATCAAGATGGCGGCGCTTGAAGCAGCTTTTCACAAAGCGTCGTCAAAGTTTAAAATTTCTGAGCTTAATGTTTACCAGAAGCTTGCAATTCGAAAATTCGTCCTCGAGAAGGAAGATATTTTTGTTTACTTGCCTACAGGATCTGGGAAATCGTTAATTTATCAGGCTATGCCGCTCGTGTATGACCACGTTTCCGACGAAAATGGCCACATTGTTGTTGTTGTATCACCGTTGATTAGTCTCATGGAAGATCAAGTGAAGTATTTGAGAAGTCTTGGTCTGTCTGCCATTAATATTTCTTCAAACATTGAAGTTGACCGTGCGAAGATAGAGAAAGGAGAATATTCAATTGTCTATGGCTCACCTGAAGCATGGCTTATGAACGAGCGCTGGCGATGTATGTTGAGTAATGATGTCTACTCAAGAAAACTTTGTGCTGTTGCTGTCGATGAAGCTCATGTTTTACGGCACTGGTAAGTCCGAGTCAAAAAGCGTTTTCCATTTAATGACACTTTGAACTTTCAAAAAAGTAATTTCACGAATATTTGTAATATGTGTGTGCAAATACCAAGATGCGAAAAAAAGGTAAGCGCACAGCTCCGTTTGCACGGTCAACAACTTACATTAGCGGCATTTTCAACCCTTTTTATTTTTTAGTTTCTAATGTATAATTTACTAATTAACCTGGTATTGAATTGATTCTGGCTAGAATGCAGTAAAAGAGAATGAATAATTTCAGGGAACTATAAACTATACAGCGTAAGTTAATCTGTAGACATACTTTTCCTGGAAAATTTTTAAGAGAAAAAATAACTTGATATATTCAAAACAAATATTCAATTAGAACGGGAAGAAAGGATTTGTTTTCTCTCATGTCATAAGTCGCTGATCTTTTTACATGTATATTTCAGGGGAACATCTGAGGACAATAAAATGACAGTATTCCGTGAGTGTTATGGCCGCCTTCATGAGCTGCGATCATTAGCACCAAATGCTAAAATGATTGCTTTGACTGCAACAGCAACAAACCTGACAAAAGAAACGATTTTAAACATTCTTCTCATGGATAAACCATTTGAAGTCCAAGAAGGCCCAAACAAGCCAAATGTAACTTACATTGTGCAGTGTATGCAAAAAGATACTGACCATGATTTGTATTTTGAGTGGCTAGTTGAAGAGATAAAATTGAAAGGTACATCTAGCGAAAGAACGATTATTTATTGTCAAACTATCAAGCAGTGCAGCATTATATACGGAATGTTGAAAGGCATGCTTGGAAATGATATTTATAATGGAACAGATGATGATCCAAGCAATGTACTTGTTGAAATGCTACACTCATGTACACCTCCTGCAAACGAAGAGAAAATTCTTCTCTCCTTTCAGTCAACGACTGGAACTATTCGATTGTTAATTGGGGGTAGACTGTAAGGGAGTGCATAGGGTCATTCACTATGGACCTGCTAAAAACGTGGAATCCTATATTCAGGAAACTGGGAGAGCAGGCAGGGATGGTGCTCAAAGTGCTGTGTATATTTTATATCACGGAATCCTTTTAACCCATGTTGACGGCCATATGAAACAATATGTGAAAACGCATCATTGCAGAAGAAAGGAGTTGCTAAAGCATTTTCACTCCACTACTTGGCAGCATGAAGTTCCACATCTTTGCTATGATAACTGTGCTGCAGATTGTGAATGTGGTTTGCCTGATTGTGGCACTTTTGCACGTTATCCTGTTTCTCAAGTGGAAGTAAACAATGGTGCATCGGGTAAAAAAAAAAGTGTATGCAGAGCAAAGAAAAACTGTGGAAGGTCGCTTGACTCAATATTACAAGTCCATTGTTATCAAACTTTTGAACACAACAGCTCATGGGGATGTGAGGACACTCACAAATTTACAGTTTATGCTAGGATTCTCAAAGCATCAAATCACACAAGTTTTGGATAATTTAGACAGGATTTTCAGTTTATCTGATGTTTACAAATTTGTGGAGATATGGGATATGCAGCATGCACTGGAGATTCTTACAGTTATCGGCAAAGTGTTTAATGATGTGGGTTCTTGCATGCAGTCAACTGACCCTACTCCTTTAGAGGACAAGGAATATGATTTGGACGAGGAGCTTCTTGATGAATGGAATGAATTTCTCCAAGATGATGACTTATTTGACATGATCCTAGACAATTTGTCTCTTTCCCAACTCGAAGACTCTTTCCTAGAACAAGAACCTGTGTGCAATAATTCACAAGAAATAGAAGTACCTTCAGCTGTATTGGCAACTGTTGAGGCCATGAATTTGGATCATCTAGTATAATGAAACTGCGACAAAAGTGAATTAATAGGTGCTGGAAAATATTGTGATTTATTTCCTGTCAAAAGTGACAAGTAACCAAATTTAGCAGAATATTGAAAAAGAAGTACATGTATCTTTAAATACTAGAGCTTACATTTCAATGGCCACACAATGATTACTGTTCAAATGAAACAAAACGCGGAACTACATGTACATGACATGTGGCCATTGAAATGTAACCTGTTCAGTTTTTTGTTACATGTACATCTCCAATATTAATGTCAAAAATGTCTGAACATTTTTGCATGTCATCATGACAATACAACAAAAGTGTCTTAAACTGCTGTGAGAGACATTGAATTAAATTTTGTCCCTTTGTGAACAACTTTTTAGAATTCCACTTATTTAAACCTTCACGAGAAAAGGGAATTTCTTATTTCTAGAACAGCCTGGGAAAGGGATGTCATTTTTCATTGAAACTAAAGAAGCTAAGGGTTCGTCAGAAAAGTCAGATTCTATTGTACAAACCTATTTAACAACAACATTGTCAGTAACAGTAATAGGAACAGCTTGTGGTTATTCCAGAAGGAAGAAGGGGACTTAAGTGGTTATGGGATGTTCCATTTTTTGTCTGCACTACCCTTAAGGGTGGAGGTCTTTTTTTGTTTGTTTGTTTTTTTTTTTTGTTTGTTTTTTTTTTGGTAAAGTTTTCCTTTAAAGAAGCCTTAAAAATTTAGGTTCTTGAGGCATTTTATTCTAAGGTGCTGGCAAAAAATCAAACCTCCGGATTTCACTTATCAAAATGCGCTAACAAAAAATGAGGGTTTGGATTCCTACCAATTTTTAAGAAGTGTAGGGGGGATGATGATAACATGATTTACATAAGAAAAGTAGGTAGGTTTGTATCAAAACAAGGGCAACCCCAGCCTCGCTTTCACCGACAACTGTAAAATGGTCTATTAAGTACCTCCAGGATGAAATTTGGTCAGAATAAATACCGTACATGTAAGCATGTAATTGTAATTCGTGAGACTTTCAGAGGGAATCATCTTAGGCACGAACAATAAATTTTGAACGGTAAGTGGTTAATTTTATGTCATCTATCGATCGCGAAGAACAGGAAATTAGCAGCACCCATATATGCAACACTTGCGTTTAGCAAACAACGCATTAAAGGTATAAGTTGTAACATTTGAAACCGTACCTCCGCTGCCTTACTCTTGAGAAGAACACCCATGATCGCTGCAGTGGCGCTCATTTCACAGTTTCTCTGTTTTAACAGAACGGATCCTGCAACGGCTAGGCTTCCAAACCACGTTGAACTTTTCGTGTTTTGTTGACAGCAGACGTGAGAAGAAAAGAGTAAAAAACTGGAGCTCTCTCGCGCCACTCCTTACAAACATCCTCCAAGTCAAACTTCTCCAGGTCCTTTTTTCTCGTTTTTCTGACAAGCGAGGGGTTTGTTTTGGAACAGAGACCAATTACTTCCTTTGAGACGACTTTCATCACCTCTAAAATGTGATTTCTCACAGGCAGGCAATTCATTACTGCTGTCGCAATTCTTGAGGGAACTCCATGAGCGAGCGCTTTGCCAACGTTCTGGTAAGTCCCGTGAAGCGTTTTGTTCAGGCTTTTGCTGGGATACTGCACGGATAACCTTACCGGTACTTGCTGAGTTTCCACGAGGCTGTTTTCCCTGTTTGCCGACGAACACGAAGGAGTTGATGTCAATGGAGGCCTAAAGTCTTGTGTTGTGTCAGCGTGCGGAAACACTCGATAATTCGGACCGATTTGCTGTATCGGTGATAGGAAGCCACGAACATAACTAAGCGGGTTCGCACCAGCTAGCAGTGGCTGAATACCAAAAGAAGAAGTACAAGTGGTAGTAGAGCTAGCGCTGTTAGCCGAGCTAAATTCTAGTGTTCTCGACGCCTTCGCTCGGTTTGTTGATGGCAAGTATTCGCTTATTTCCTCCTTATCTCCATCTGTAGGTCGAATCAAGCGTTTAGCTCTTGGCCTAGCTTGAAAGGCGTCTTGGATTTCTTTTCTAGCATCTTCTACTTTCTCAGTAGCTCGCTGAAACTTTAACAGCCGCTTGTAGCACAATGTCTTGCAAACAAACAATTTAGTGTTCGCGTCGTTAGCGTAGCAGTTGACGTTTATGTTCAGCGTCGATTTTATGATTTCAGCGAAATTGTGAGAACTTTTTCCAAAAATATATACTTTGTCTTTACCAGGGCACAACGATGAACATGTGAAACATTTTGAGTCCTCATCTACAATCTTCTCCGGTGTCTCCTCCGCCATGATCAGTAACACTAGCTAGATTATCTGCCACATCCACATTTTCGCGCGAAACCTTACGTCATTTAGATTTTCTGGCATGTGATTGGTCTGTTCAAAAGACCGCAAACAAACCGCAAGGACAATGAGAAAGGAATGCAGTTCGGATGTCAGCAGCCGCTTCTTTTTGGGGGTAGCGTTGCGTGACAGCCCAAAAAAGCGGCTGCGAGGGAGACTAGCTGATGTTTGAAGCATGTACACTGTAAGACAACATTTTACTTATTTACAATAATTATTGGTTCATGCTTTAGTTTGCATGCATACAGTATATCAAGTTATCGTACACATAGAATGTTTGGAGAGCATGAGGGAAGCACAAGACTTTGGCGAGAGCAACTCTACCTCTTTGAGTGCTCTCCAAACTTTCCAAGTGCCATTTGTTACTCGATGATGTATGCACATCCAAACATGAACCACTGTCTTTTATAACTTACATTGCCTAAAAAATGTGTGGCAAAACCAGGGCAAACTATTTAAACAGCAACCTGTCATTTTGAGTTTACTTCTGTACTGTTTTTTCTACTTGTCCAAGGATAACATTGATAACTTACAATAAAAAATGCAAATGATTATTTAAGACTTTGAATCAAAACTATTTATAGTACCTTGGTAAGTTGCTATGGACCAGTTAATAATTTTTTGGGTTCTTTTGAAGTGTTTTCCTTCCCGAATTCTCAGAAACGCAAGGTCCTCGGCACCAGTTGTACTGTCCTCTCGCATTAATTGCTGTTCTTGTTTCCATCTGCAGGGGCTAAAACTCTAATGTCACACTGCAGTAAACATAGGTCAATCATCTTCATAGCCTGCATAACAGGCACTTATTTAGCCGAGCGCCAAGCGGGAGAAATCGAAGCACTAGACCCGAGCGCAGAACGCGAGACGACGGGAAGGGGAAAATAAGCGCCTGTCGCCAGTCTATTGTTCCATTTGCTCTTCCAACTGATTGTCTGGTGATTGGAAAACACTGATTGGTCAATTCATACCATAATTATGATACTGACGTGAGAAAATATGTACAGTACACCACAAATAACAAACATGGCGCATGGTGACTGTAAGTTTTTGACTAAGCTATCAAGCTTGCGCTTCATTTCTTCCCATTGAAAATCTCAAGAAGGAAAAGAAAAGATGTATTGTGGCGTTGATAGAAAGGAGAGATGTGTTGGCTTGGTTGCCTACTGGGTTTGGTAAAAGTTTAATTTACCAGCTTTACCCAAAAATCTTCGAGCTAGTGAAGTGCAAGACAGGTCATGCCATTCGCTCATTGGCAATAACTATAGAGCAAGTTCAAGAGTTGAATGAAATTTCATGCGCCTTACAAGCACCATGCTGAAGGATCACTGTTTCTATAAGTTAAATAGGCCGACGACTTCACTCTCGTTGAAAGGCAGGAGGCAACACCAAGCGCTATTTTGTTGTACTCCACAGTGGTTTATGATCAACCACCTCGGCCTATATCCTATCCACAGCATTCTTTATGGCACCTTGTAAGGCGGAGTAAAAGAAAAGCAGAGTAAACTCAGCAATCGATCAGTGCTGTTGTTCAGCGAATTCTTTGAATTATCAAAGTTTCCACACTCCATTGAAATTGTTACTTATAAATTAGAACACCTTATGTGCAAGCACTTCTGTTTCTGTCAAATTCATGATCGTAAACAATACACTCTTGTAATTGCTTCCTGCTACTCGTAGAAGTAGGCTTATTCTGCCTGCTGGCAATGCTCACAAAAATCGAAAAAATCTGCTCAAAATTCTCCTTGGACAACTGAATGCTCTACTGATAAGTTTCCTGCAAATGATTGAAAGCTTTTTCATTGGTCAATTCAAAACTATTGTAACTGTCAGTCGAATTTTGTGGGTGTTTCAGGGCGGAAGAGCATGAACAATAGGCGACAGGCGCTTATTTTTCTCTTCCCCTTTAATTGTCTCGCGCTACATCTCTCCTGCTTGGCGCTGGGCTAAATAAGCGCCTGTTAATTATGCAGGCTATCATCTTCATCGACCAGTGTGCTTAAATTTAATCCAAGACATTCTTTTCCCATATTGTTGGCTGATGTGTTTTTTTTATCATACTAGGCTGCCTGAACGTTAATTTTAGGGGAAAAAATTATCTGGCAAAGTTTTGCTCATGTTTTTATCTGAACTTGCTGAAACATAGTTACATTTAAGAGGAAAATGTAGGCCTCCATATTTCTCGAAGTATTAATTTGGTAATGGCCTTCCAGGCAACACCCAAATTACTTAGTAGGCTATCAATCCAGGCAAGCCGTAGAGATTTTACCAAGTTTATAAAGACCACTTTCTGAGAAAGGCTAATACATGACTTTTCTTTTAATTTTGTCCTTTTTATATAATTTGTGACCACACACGGGAAAACGTACACTAACGCTTATCCGTTAAACGGCCGAAAGCGTTAGTCATCCGTTAGACATCCGTTAGTCAGCCGTTAGGTATCCGTTAGTAATCCGTTAAACGATTCATGAAAACCGTTGGTACTGCCAGTAAAAGCGTTAGTCGTTAGTTTAGAACCGTTAGAGGGGTTAAGGTATCCGTTAGCAAAATTTTGCATCCGTCAGAACAACTAGCGTAGGCGTTAGCATCCGTTAGCTGAAGCTTGAACTCCGTCAGCCAAGAACAACACTGTCTTAAAGGCGTTTAATCATCCTAGCTCTGCAGCCGGTTACAGCTATGCACGTTGCCAGTACATTACCTGTGACTGTTATCGCTATGAGCACCTCCGTAAGCTTCGTTCCTCGAACGCAAACACCCACGGGCATATTTTTGTATTCTAATGCTTTGCCTCATACACCATCTTTCATACTGTAACAGGAAGGAAACAGGAAGGAAAAACTAAACTACACACAGTCCCTCTTTCGCCGCTTAGTTTGTCGCGTGGGCTAAATCTGGACGCCAGATTTCGCGCGGCCATTTTTCTCATACTGATATTTTAGCCTCACGCTCGACGAACTGCTGTAAGCTGCGAAAGATGGACTGCTCGTAGTTTAGGAAAAACTGGTTCCAGCAATAATCTTCATGAAAGGCAATTATTGCTCATATAAACCGGACGACAGGCAAACACTTACCGCCTTAGTTCCTCGCGGTATTTCGTTGAGAAAACTTTAGAGTCTACTTAGGAATCACGGTTGCTGTACTAAAAGTTCAGCACGTAAAATTTTCCTCCACGAGCAAAGACTGACAAAATCATGGTGGGAACAGGTTGAGGGCAGAGGCGTAGCATAAAGTATTTCCTTAGTTAAAGAGTACTTTAGCTAAGTTAATCTCACTGCAAAGCAATCGATCGAGCGATCGTGGGTGTTCGTGGGTTGTTTTAATTGTCCATTGAAGAGGTCGTGTTCAAGACCGCTCGCTGTTTCGACGCCTTAAAAATGATTCGATTGTTCTCATTCAATTACGAAATAAAAACAGGTTTTTCAGACCACCGTATCACCTTGGAGTAAAACTTTTTGAGGCTAAACAGAATGACCGATCAAAAACCATCAATATACAAAACGAAGTCCCAGTCCTTTTGTCAAAGGACATGTTTCCATGGCAACAAAACATTGCGAAATTCAAAACGTTTAATGCTGCCAGTAGTAAATTTTAAGACAACGCCATGGCTGAGTTTGAACACGAAAGAAGAGAAGATTGCGACGAAGTATCGGAGAAAGTGAAAAGATTTCTACGTGGTGGTTGCGGCTGTACTCTTGGTCCAAAGAACGGCTCATGTTCCCTACAGTTTACCGAAGAAAATGTTTTATTTAATTTGAACAACTGCTTCGAACTGTCGAGTACTGAGCTCGATTTGGTGATTTTAACCAGCATCCAGGCATTCACCCGAGCTGAGACTATTGGTTGCAAAAGGATTCCTCGCTGCTCATTTTATTTCCAGTCGAAACCAATTTGCAACCAATTTGTTTTTGTGCTTTTACGGCATAAGCTATTCGCGATTTCGTGGACTTAAAGAGCACTACGAGGAACAAGGCATTTCACCACGGCAACATGGGAACACAAAACGACTACCAGAAAAAACGCTTCCGCAGTCAACCATTGAAGAAGTGAATTCCTTTCTTTTAAACTACGTCGAAGAAAACGCGATTGTCCTTCCCGGAAGGATTCCAGGGTTCAAGAACGATGAGGTCAAAGTCCTGCCATCAAGTGAGACGAAGAATGGTGCTTGGCGTGTGTATGAGTCAGCTTGTCAGGCAAGCATTAGGCGCGCTGCTAGTTACTCTAAATTCCTTGAAGTGTGGGGAAACGTTTACCCTGATGTTGTGGTTTCAAAGCCAGTGACTGACCTATGCATGACTTGTCAACAAAACACTAACAAACTTCAACGAACTGCTAATCTTTCGGAAGATGAGAAAGCAGAATGCATCAGGGAACACCAGAATCACATAAACTGTGCACAAGCGGAAAGAGAATTCTATAAGAACTCGTGTACGAACTCTAAGGAAGCACTGGAGGCAATGGGAGGTTATACAGCCTTGAACCACGCAAATAGAAATGCCTGTTCGTTAAAGACAACAATGCACTACTCATTTGACTATGCACAGCAAGTGCATTATCCAAGCAACCCCATGCAACCGCGCCCCATTTACTTTAAAACTCTACGGAAATGCGGTATTTTTGGAATAATGTGTGAAGCAATCCCTCAACAGGTCAATTTCCTGATTGACGAAGCTTCTTCAGCTGGGAAAGGAGCAAATGCGACAATTAGTTATGTTCATTTTTATTTTGAGCACCACGGACTTGGGGAGACGGACGTGCACCTCAATGCCGACAACTGCGCCGGACAGAATAAAAACAATTATTTTGTGCGGTACTTGACTTGGAGAATTTTGATGCACCTCCACGACACAATACTTTATGCATTTCTTATTACTGGCCACACGAAATTTGGCCCAGACCGCTGCTTCGGGATTCTCAAGAAAGCCTATAAAGTGACTTACGTCTCGTCCATGTATGAACTCGCGTGTATGGTCGAAAAGTCTAGCAGTGTTGGCATCAACAAGGTACAACTCGTGGGAACTCACGACGGAAGAATACTCGTTCCTGTGTACGACTGGGCGTCCTTCCTGGGACCCTATTTTAAGAAGATCCCAAATATAAAGAAGTATCATCACTTTCGATTTACAAAGGACAGGCCGGGAATGGTCTTCTGTAAAGAGTTCGCTACCAGCCCGGAACAACAGCTTATGTTGTTGAAGAATCAAACAATTATTCCTCCAACGCATCTTCCGCCCACAATCAGACCTGATGGTCTCACTGAAGAGCGAAAGAACTATCTCTACAACGAGATACGACCATTTTGCAAACCCGGCACGGAGGACTTAGTAGCTACTGCAAACTGAACTGAAATGTTTCTAATTAAGTATTGTTTATTAAGTAGCGAGTACTATACTGAAGAGCTTTAATTTAACCTTTACGAAATTCACTGATTTCATCGAAGAACAAGGGTGGTACAACTAAAGTAATTCTCATTAAAATATGTCTTATTTTTATTATTCTGTAAGTTGAGTTTGTTTCGATTTGAAAACCTTGTCATTCCGGTGAGAAGTCGTTTCCAGTGCGGTCCGCAAGTCTCGTCTGAACTGAACTGAACTGTTTCTAATTAAGTATTGTAAATTAAGTAGCGAGTACTGCAGAGCTGTTATTTAACCTTTACGAAATTCAGTGATTTGATCGAAGAACAAGGATTGTGCAACTTTAATTCACATTAAAATAATAATGGCAAAAACAACAAAAAAGCGGTACCAGGAAGGCCTCCTAAAAGCCTACCTGTAACAATTTCTGCCGTGTATGCGGTTGCAATTTTCGTGTTACTGTAATTACGGGGATTTCAAACGAAGAGTTTCGATTCTACAGAAAATCTCTACGGGATCACAAAACGCCAGAGTGAAGAAATGTCGCCTCGTGGAACTTCTAAGCGAAGTTGGTCTTGAGTGTGAGCAATCTTCTTCACTCTTGTCCCGAGTGTGCGAGAAATGCGCCAGGAAAATCCGTACTGCGACTGCACTGTTCTGTTTGTTTCGAGGAAATCTTAGTGTACAACAAGGCATACAACTTTACATAAACTGTAAGCCATGTCACTTCTTACTGTGTCATTCAGCATGATGGAGTGCATCACATGTGCATACTACACTGTAATCAGTCATGTATGTTTTTGTTTTAGACTTTGTGGATTTGAAGATAACTGCATGTTTACAGTTCACCTTAGCATTTATCAGATCATTACTGGTCAAATACATGTAATTAGACTAATTTTCCCTAATTAATACATGTATTTATGACAGGCATCTTGTCCATACTCAGTTTGAGTTGAAATGGAAATTATATTAGGTTGACCGGAACCTTCAAAGTCGATCATCAACTGTACTGTATACTGAAAGAACACTAAACAGACTTTTGATTGAGATGAAAATGTAATGTAGAACTTTTAAAAAACATGCTACATGTGTATTACCTGTATGTGTATGTATTAACAGTTAGCATAATTATTGCTGGGGAGCAGCGAATTGGCACAGTGGTGAGAGCACTCGCCTTCCACCAAAGTGGCCGGGGTTAGAATCCTGCATGGATGATACCATAAGTGAGCTGAGTTTGTGTTGGTTGTGCGACCCAGCTCAATGATTTTTCGCCAGGTACATAGAGCTTATTTGAACTGGCTGTAGGCTCCATGCTCCAAGAGCCTTGTGTCTATAATTATGCTTTCAGTTCAACCTTGTTTTGTTTTGTTTTGTTTTTTGTTTTTCTGTACTTTGCAAGGACAATTAGCTGGACAGTTTAATTGTTGTTGTTGTTGTTGTTATTATTATTACTATTATTATTTTATTGAATTTTAGATGTCGGATTGATTGTAACTGCTGTTGATTGCCATTCTTGTTCCAAGTAACTGATGTAGTGTCTCCATCCATAGAGATCAACAGCAGTCTAAGATTCAACAGTTAATTGTCAACTCACATGGACTCAGTGATAACATTTTGTGTTGAAAAGTCGTGAACATTAAATAATTTTCATTACTGTGGATGGAATTACTAGTTGCCAAGGGACAAAAAAACACAATCATCTTTCATTCAACATTTTCATCAAAAATCTACTATAAAGACTGCTAAACTGCATGGTGCTACTGAATTGTATATTTTGGAAAAAAGAACGACATCGAGCGCCTGTATCCAACAGTTCACATTTTTACAGTGTATATGGAGTGGTTAACACAAGTACCATGACTTGTATTTTGGCCAGTGAGATAAGTAGCTCAAACATATCTAGAAAATCAATAACAAAGCTACGAGGATGACAATTGAGTTGAGGGTTGACTTGAAGTTTCTTTATCACCAATTTTGTTTTTATAAATTTGCTCTGGAAAAAAATATATTTATATATTTATAATTTTCAATTTTTTTGCTTGTAGCGGTTACTCTTTTAAAGAATGAGAATGTTCAAAAAACACTTTGTTCTTTGTATCCTCCTGTGTGTGAGAGTTTGAATTAATTTTTTGTTCCCAAAGCTTTTACTTGATAAACTATTTTATCAGTGATATTGATGCTAGGCCAAAGTATTTCTCACTTTACCATCTCACTAATCTTCACTCTCATTGTTTCTCTGATCTTCAAAAGGGTGTTCTTTCATCCTGTTTTGGTTGAACCTGTTCGATAGTGTGAACACCCCATCAGCTCAATATACATACGAACAAATCTGTTGAATGTAACTATACAGAATTATAGCTTAAAATGGTGAAGGTACCCTCTTACTCATGTCTTGTCCCCAATTGTTATCTGTGTTGCTTAACTTGCATGACAAGGTAAGACAAGGGCACCAGTCCCCAATGGCTTACTATACTACTGTCCAACAATAAGAAAACTCAAAGTGCATATTGGGCACTGATAAGTTAGTTCCTACATACATGTAGTCAGGCCCTGACAACAGTTTAATAAACCAAAATTTAGTTCTGTATTATTTTCTCAATAGAATTAGGGAAGCGGACACCTAATTTATTTATGAATAAAAACTCTTTAACCCAGTTTTATGAAAGTAAGGTTTGCTTTCTTTGGTTTAGTGAAATGACACTGTGCATGTGTTTTAAGAGTTGAAAATTTTGTTTGCAATTTTCATATATAAAACCATAACTTGATTAGACCCTCAGTTAAGCATGTAACCACTTTGATGATTTTTGTCAGTAAATGCACAGTGTATGAGCTGACGTTGGCTGACCTTCAATTTTCACGGTACAAATTGGGCATACTGGGCAAAGTAATCATACACTTCCCTATTACAAGCTGCAAAGACAAATAAATCCCTGGCAGGACCAGTGAATGAATTAAACCCATGTTGCTTTCTGATTAACGTGTTGAAGGTCCTTTCTGAGACTTCTCTTGGGATTTGAAGTCTAAACATGATGAATACATTTTGTTTACATTGGTTGGTCATTGACCAGTACTCCAATACATTACTTGCATGCTGTACAGAAGTATCTGCTGGTCAGGATGCATTAATTCACAGAAAACATACATGTATAAAACTGAGCCACTACAAGAGCAACTAGAGTTCAAAACGAAAATTGGGGCTATACAGTTTACAGCGATAAAATAATACGCTTCACTATGTAAAAATGTCATGCTTTCTTAATATAAACATAATGTGCTTCCACAAACTTTGCATCTAGACATCTAATGTATTATAAGGAACATTCCTGAACATTTGAAAATTCCTATAATGTTAGGTCTGACACAGTACATGCACCTGTAAATAGGATGTTAACATTCGGTCTTCTTGGTGAATTTTTCATTTTCATCTAAGCAAAAAGACCAAGATTTCAGCAGGCTGACCGTAAATGAAGTCAGAATAATTTAAACAGGAACATTATTTACCCAAATCCTTTCACTGCTAGCATACATTATAAGTTGAGTTTTCATGATATGCCTACTTACTGGTTTGTAAATTGAGAAATAGTGAAACAACAGTAATGGTGATTTAAATCAAACTTGTATACTTTAAGTGAAACTGATGTGATGCAGTGATTCTGCTTTATCAGTCAATAAAGTAGATGTAGATGTGCACCACTTTGTGCCTGTTTTGAATGTGTAACCAGACATCACTATTGCACTGTTCTAAACGTAAATTGTTCAACGGAAACACCACAACTACAACCTTCGGGAGAAACGTAAACTGCTATCAGGCATCGCTATTAACTCCTTTCTCCGCTCACTAAAATACAAAATTTGATAAAGGTTACTTACTGGCAGGATAATTGTGATGCTCTATAATGCATACCACCAGGGATTCAGATTGAATTTTTTTTTTACCATGGCTGGTCGCGAGACCTTCCAAGGGGTGGTTTGGTGTCGCTTTGTTGCTCGTTTACGACTCTGTCTGTCGCTTGTTTTGTTAAGGAAAAATGTCGCTGTCGCAAAGAAAACAAAGAGGAATGGACAGTGAATTGTCGCTGTCGCAGACTGTCGCGTTGCGTCAGCGACAGCGAAGTTCAGCCCATGTCCATAATAGAAAAGGAGAAACATTAAATCGGGAATGGATACCATAGTTTATCAGGAATAATTCCTTTAAGAGTTATTAAGTTATTGACATCTTGCAATTGCTTCAAAGCCCTAGGAGATTCAAATTTTATTTTAAACTTTGATCATAACGCATGGGTGGGCAAAAAACTGGGGGCTGGGGGATGGGGGAGGGCTGCCCTTGCTGCCTGATTCAAATTCAGTCGTAATTCAATTAATTGGGTACCAGTTACATGTACTTTGAATTGATCCTACTGTATTCGCCCATATAAGAAAGAGTGGCGATTGTAAATCCGTGACTTTGCGACAGTCAGTTTCAGTTTCAGGTTAGTTTACTCTCTTTTGCACTATTTACAAACGTTTCTACATTAAAGTGCATTACATGGGTAGAGAGATAAGTTAGCAAACTAAATTACACAAGTGATGAAAAGCAAATGTGCGCAGTGACCAAAGTAGCTTAAGCTTTCGAGTTGGTCACGGTGAGTCCACAGTTTCCGCGAACCCGACGCCCTCGTTAATGATCGGTTAAGAAGTCAAGACACCGAGACGGCTTCGCGGAGAATTTCGATACAAGCTGCGAGATCCGTGAAATTTGCCAAATTTTTTTTGGGAGACACTTATTTTTGGAGACACCTTTCAACGCACCTGATACCTGGATGTTGCTAAGGCTAAATATTAAGCCTCGTTTGTATACCTTTGTGTCCAGTCACGGTCAGTGAGTGAAGCCAGTTCAGGATGAGAAGCAAAACTTTGCAGGGTTCTTGAAAGTGCCTTTAACCAACTTCGAGTCCACAAGCCTATGCATGCATGAACGCAAGCAGAAATGAAGGAAACAACGATCGAATTGGAATAGCTTGAACTAAATAATCGCAACTTTAGGCGTAACCGAACCATACATGGATCCATCCATCCATCCATTTGTTTTTAATATTGTGTAAATTAAACATAGATTGTATTTTAGCTGTAAATAATGTATTTTACCTTTTCTTTCTTACCTAATTGCACGGCTCTTGTAAAGAACAAGATTTGTAAATTTTTGAACAAAACTACCGTGATGAAATAAAGTTTTCTATCCATTCATCCATCCACCCATCCATCCATTCATGCTTTGGGCTTTGATATAGGAAACGTATGACAGAATTGTTTTCTAACTTAGCAGAAACAACCGTGATCTTTCAAAGGCTTATAACTGTTTCAGCTTGCGGAATCCCTTCTGAAGCTCTGCTATCGGTAAACCAAGATTAAGCGGATAAAATATAATCCTAGGCAAATTGCATTGGGACACTTTGCTTGACTAAATGTGCACACAGAATACACCTTTGTCTAAATATGGTCATATGCAGTCACCCATAATAAGTTTCTTCGTATCTGTACCCTCCCCCTCCCCTGGCTCATGATGATTGACCGAATTCGGTGTTAAAACATATATTTCAAATTTGATCATTCCTGGGCAAGCTACTGCGTTGCTTCGTCGGTTGCTTCTATCTTCTTGATGTTCATATTTTTCTTATTTCTCTCAAAAACAAATGTCCATAATATTCGCCAAAATTTTAAAATGATTAATATTTATAAGGCTAAAAGATTTTCAAAACTTAAAACGAACGTTTTCGGCACTAAGCCACCTTTATCCTGAAGATGGATTAGTGCGGAAAACGTTCAATTTTTTTACTTTTTAAAATATTTTAGTCAAAAAGAAATATTCCTTAAGTTTTCGGCGCTTTTTTTGTAGAACAACTGAGAGACGTGAAATGGTTTGAGGCTATTTTAGGGCTTGAACAAATTACATTGTGCGTTTCTTGTCGTACAAATCTGTGTCAATTTAAGAAGTGGCTTTTTCCCTTCCTGTTTATTCTAGGATTTAGAACCAAATAAAGGCCCCCTATTTAAGTGGTGGGATATTAGAGACAAAATACCAGTTTTCCGGATAAACTTTCGTTTCCGTTTCGTCCTCTCGTTTTTGTCAACAGAAAGGGATTAAAAAAGAAATGATTTGAGACAGCGTCACTGATTGTGTTATTACTTAAAATTCAGTACACAACAACCATTGTTTACTTGACCACGTTTCTCGCCAACATTTCTCACTACCGGTATCGCAAGGTCACGGGTTCATTTTCTATTATATAAGACCACCTTAAATTGCGATTATTTGTTGTGTTGACTTGTCGTTTGCCTTTAAAATTTTGTTTTACTAACCTCAGGCTGACAAAAAAGCAGGTTATCATGTGATACAAAGTTCGGTCTGACAAGAAAAGCAGAACTAGGTTACATTTCCTGTCAATTACAACCTTAATGCTGTTCAGTTGTTAGCCGGTGCCCAGTTATTGTTCATCATAAACCAATAGTTATCTTTCGTGATACTATATTTCAGGTCGCGTAGAATTAAATAAAACGGCAATAGCAATACACATAAAAGAGCAACAATCCTACGAGATTCAGAGTTATCATCCTCTGCCAACTAAGATGGGTATAGCACGTATCGTATACTATATTCCTTGTTTAGTAAACTCAGCAACGGGAATTAGAAGTACAATTAATAACAATTGTCTGGCTAACACACAGGCAGTCATTTAAAACGAGTGTGAAGTTGCTAATGATTTACAAAGCCAATAATTTATGACCGTGCCATCAAAGAAAAAACGTTAAGGCTGATTTATTATTTTTTTCGTTTTTAGGAACTTGACCGCCAACCAGCTGAGGGAACTGCCGAAAGGTGTTTTTGATAACAATACAGAGCTGTGGTGGCTGTAAGTGCATCTCCTGTTTACGCCTCCAAAGCGATAAGGACGGTATGAGACTGAAACTCGAGGAAATGCATGAAGGCGGCATTGGATATTTCGGGACATTTGATAAATTTGTTTAGCAACAAGTATTTAGCCGTCTCTCATGAAAATTTCTAGTTGGTTATTAACTGATTTCGAGTCTCGATTTATAAAGTCGCTTATTGAATATTATGAGTTGTCATACCATGAATTTTAGATGCTAGTCATGACGACTTATTAGTAATGAATTATACCAATATTTTGACGAGGCATTAGGTTTTGTTCATAATCTTCAAATACCGTATTTCCTTGAGTATGGGCGAGCTCACGCTCTAATAAGCACCCTCCCCCGAATTTGTTTAACTTGAAAAATGCTGGGGAACTATTCAGGGACTTTATTACTACGAACGGCGTTAAAATAAGGAAAAAGAAAGAAAATTACCGTCATGCGCTCACGTTCAAGAGAAAACCTAAACTTTGGTCATTTCACCTTGTTGTTTTGCCGAGGACAGCAAAGAAATGTACCAAAATGTAAAACGCACGTGCACAGCGATTGTTTCTGCTAATTAAACCCATTGTTTTGTGGCGTTCTCGTTGCCGTTGCCGTCCTCGTTTCTAAAGCTCCCTAATAAGTAAGCGCTTCTCTCGAATAAGCGCCTCCTCCCTTCCTCGTTCCTTCTTGAATGGTAGGGATATACAAGGAAAACCTGTTCCTATTTTCACTTTATTCATCATCGTTTAAGCTTCAACTACACCGGCATCAGCACATGCAGAAAAACATTTATTTTCCTTTAAGTCGTTTCCAGTTATTTCCACATCAATGTGCTCTTAGAATTCTTTTACGTGAATAATCCAAAATAAAGTTACAGTTCGTTGAAAAAAAACTTCATAAGCGCTCCCTTCCCCGCCAGATTAAGCGCCCTCCTTAGAATACCTCCCTCCTGTTTAGCCGAAATTTTAAATAACTGCCCGTGCGCTTATTCGGGAAATGCGGTAAAATAGGAGCTACAGGCGATGTTTCCGTACAAACACTGATCTAAGACCCTTTTCCTATACGGCATAATTATGTTATCGCTTTTTGGTATTTTCTACTTCGCTCCGTATTCGTAAAGAGCAAGTTAAGTTTGGGCCAAGAGATATATCTTGTTCTCCTTCGTTTTTAGGTTTGCCGATATTGATCATATAGATTCGTCACATACCAGGGAAAAAACAAAAAGAGCAACAACAATCAAACAAACAAACAAAAATGTGGCAGGAAATCTTGGTTTTGTGTCAGGTCACTCTTCCTTCCATTTCTCTGTTGTGCTTATCAATCGTTCTAGAAATAACTTGTAATCCCATTCGAGAAAACACAGTATTCGGTGAATATTTACCGAGTTTACCTTCACGAGCCAAAAACTTTATGTCTGCATTTGAGTGAGCCAAAGGACAGCCTATAAAAATTAGTTCCAAAACATATGTTGAATTGTAATAAATACTTTAAAAAGCTTTGCATGATTAGTCACTCTTAATAGAGAAAGTGAACATGATGGAAAATTGCTACCAACTAGCAATGGAAGCAGCACTGCGCATCAAAGCTCAGGGTCAGACCACGGGGCATTTAAATCCAGAATCTCACCAAAATGTAGAAAAACGTTCTGCAAACATTCAGTTTTGGAATAACCTCGGGATAAGCCTAAAATGACACGTCTCAGAAGGCTGCTCCAACTTGTATGGACGGGGTAGGGGTTGGGAGTTCCACTTTCTGTCCTATGGCCTACATGAACAACAACTATTTAACAATTATCCTGCGGAATCGCGCGGAATATCGTCTGATACTTAGCCGACGAGGCGATAGGCCGAGTTGGCTAAAATCAGGCGATATTCCGAAAGATTGAGCAGGATAATTGTTTTATTATTTAACACATTAATGACAAAGCGCAATTAACAATTCTCTACATGTTTATTACAAAAAAGCTGGAAAATCCGCCCGTTTTCTCCGCGACGCAGAAAATTACGTATATCCCAGGATATCAGTTGAGTGCGCGCGACGAATATTGAGCGCGCTATGACCATATTTGGACATCGTCATGATGTGTTGAATAATAATAAACAATTATTAGACGAGGTTGAGCAAAATATCGTGATTTGTCAGAGACTGGCAAATCACGATATTTTGCAAAACCGAGTTCAATAAACTATCATTCGATCACAAAGCTTGTTTTTCATCATTATTTTCGGGAAGCGTGAAACGATTTTCACTGAATTTGAAGAACTTGGACGCGTGGACACAACCACGCATGAGCAGAATATTATTTGCAGCAGACGGTACTGCGCATGAACAGCCATTATTTGTAGACAGTCATTTGTAGGTCACGTGGTAGGCTCTGGGCCAATGAAAAGGAAGGAAGAAAAGTATTGAATGATAATTACCAATATTCATTGACTGAGCCTAATGCCGTGTTTACATTCAAACGTTTACTGCGGTTTAAATTGACCGAGGTCAAGTTAACTGAACCTAAGTAGATTAGTGCAGTGTTTATACTGGCTCAAATAACCAAAGTTAATCTGTCAACACTGCCAAAAATCGAATTGGCGGGAAATACAAGCTAATGCGCGCAATTATTAAAAAATGGTCGGTATTAACAAGAAAGAGGTGGCTCTGATAGTCATTGCCTTTTTCTTTTTAATTCTTGAGAAGCAAGTAGAAGCGTCTCGATTACAGCTGCTGTGGCTGTTCTCTTGCAATTGCGAGCCAGGCAGATCAGAATGGGGTCGTACTGAAGATGAGTGAATTTCTTGCGCTCCTTGCAATTGAGAGCCATAGAATGGCGGTACAGCATATTGAGGTTGCAGGTAGTAAGGGAAATACGTCGCAAACATTCGCGAATATTGTTGCTGTGGATCTTGCCTGGAAAAAAACGGAAAACAAATAAATAATCTGTTTTATCCGGATGAAAAAAAAGTGTGAGTGGAATGAAGTGGAGACGTAATACATCGCTTACCTTTCGGTTTGACTGCCGTAATAATTCAAAAATGTGTCCTTATTTTCTTCCATTTTGCTAGAGCACGAAACGTGGCGCAAAGAAAGCCTGAACTCCGCGAATAAAACATGAAACGTGACAAGGAAACTTGAACTCGCGATAAATCAAAAAAACTTCACCGCAACCGGATGTATCTGTCAATTTGACCTCGGTCACCGAGCTAAACCAAGCCAAATCACTGCATCATTATTGCTTTTACCGTGGTTAAATTTCCTTTGTCTTTTGCCGCATTTACTGAGGTATTAATTGATGTTTACATTGACCAAAAATTTACCTAGGTAAGTAAACTCTTTTACCGCGGTAAAAATCCCAAGTGTAAACACGGCATAAGAGGAGAAATTGTTTTATATGACGCGCCAAACCGGACAAAATACTTCCTTGATATATATAAGACTTCTTCTTAATGTATAATACTTGTTCCATATAGATATAACTCGATGTAGAAATATCCAACTTGTTTTGCAAATAAACACAACAACTTGTGAATATATAAAACTTCTTTTGAATATTTATACAACTTGAGGCACACATACAAAACTTGCTTCAAATATTTGACTTGGTTCACACAAATAGGACTTGTCAGCTCGGCGCGCTGCAAAAATAAAACTTCTTATCGATTAGATCCAGGCTTCTGGAAAACGGGTTTTCCTAAAATATGGAATCCGGAATCCGGAATCCGAAATACGAAATAGGAAATCCGGAATCCGGAATGTAAAGAAGTTTGGTAGAAAATTTTGACAAAGGTTGAAGTCGCTTGGGTAATAATATGGTCGACAAATTACATGATGACTTAGCCTGAGTTTTGCAGCAATCAAGCCCATGAAGTTCTAATCTAGGGCAACATTTTAATACTTTGGTTTTGCCTTTAATAAGCCACCTGATTCCTTTAAAGACACGGCTTTCAATCACACCACAACGATACTAATCAATGTATTGTGCATTTTGAACATTTTAAAATCAAATCATTTTAATTAAATAAAAGCGCCTTCTCTTCTTTTTGTCGATGAAAAGTGTTAGTCCTGTCCACAAGTTGCCAACTTTTTGAACAACTTTCGATTTTCGATCAACCTTTTTTGATTTCGAGCAACTTTTTTATCCGTTTTCAATGTTTTGTTATTCATTTCAGCTTGATCTTTATAAAACAAGAGCTATTTTTTGCTTATTATTTTGAACGCTACGTGACCAAAAAGCAGAGAAAAATCACTTTGCATATTTTGACTTAATTGCGCGTGGGAACTCTGATTGGTCATTGTCTGTTGCTCCATGCCGGAATGTTTCAGCAACAGAATATGGAACAAATCTACCAGATATTACAAGAGGAGTGGATGAAATTTATATCAATTGTGATAATGTGACAGATAGCATTGTTGATGGCAATAGTACAAATACAATCGCTGTTATTCCAGTCACAGATCTCGTCAGAAGTTTACCTTTCACTTACAAACCTCGTTTTCTTTCATGGAATCCTATCTCAACACACACAATCAGCTCAATACGTTTTTATGTCACTGATTCTTCCGGAGCACCAGTTGATTTGAATGGGATAGATTGGTATATTGAGTTATTCTTGAGAGGGACAGAATTATAAAACCTAATATTATATGAAGAGGTTTGAGTACAAAAAATATGAGCAAATTGGTGAAGGCATCTTTACTGACATTGCCAATACAGCTGTAAAAAAAGCAGCTGAAAAAGCAGCTACAACAATTGGTGAACACGCTGGCAAAAAAGGTGGTGATAAAATAATAGAACTTTTAAGCAAGAAAAATGGTGGGAGTGAGATTAAGACTGGGGGTGAGATCAAAGAAAGAGAAGCCGACCTCGAAAAATTAAGTAACTTTTATCTAACACAATAATATATGTCAAACTATCGCGACTCAAAATATATCGAACGATATGAAGATGTTGTCTTTGAGCTTGAGACAGCACTTAATACTGTGATTGCAAATAATGCTCATCAGAGGAAAACAGGTTACCGATTTGTTGTTGATAACAGTGGAGAGACAACACCATTTGACTGGTATAATGCCCGTTTTGAAATCGATTTCATTGTCAAAAAGCTTGCAGATGGAGCTCGAATAGTAGCAGCTGATCAGAACGGTACTGTGAATTCAGTGTATTCCCTCATCAACACATTGAATGTGAAAGTGAATGGTGTCGATGTTTATGAATGCCGAGATGCCAACCAAGCCACAAATATCAAGTCATTGCTCGAGTATTCACGGGGTTATGCTGCATGTCAGGGAACCAATGAGTACTTCTATCTTGACACGAAAAGATATGCTGAAAACCGTACAGGTGATGCCCAGATCGCCAATTACAACGAGGGTTTTACAGCCAGAAAAGCACTATTGAATGGTGACGATGGAAAAGTTCACGCAGAAGCATCATTGAACAGATACGGGTTTTTCAAGAGCTTGTGGGGTGAAATCCTGCCCAATTCAAAAGTCGAGCTCAATGTGACAATTGAAAGTGATGCAAATGTAATTTGGCAGGCTAGCGATGATTGTCGTGTGGTGATCACCAGATTCCAGTTGATTATTCCAAGAATAATTTTCAATTCTTCGGGAAAGTCTTTGTACATGAGCACGTATCTTGACAACAGAAAGTGGACTTACATGAGAGAAATGGTTGAGAGAGGCAATTCAACAAGACAACAGACTGCCAATTTCCGTATTTCCACAGGAATAAACAAACCCAGACATGTCTTTGTATTCATCATCAATGATGCAAGTGATGCATCTCAGACAGCCAATAAATTCTTGTACAACACATTCTCAGTTGCAAATAACCAAACACTGACAAATTGTTATCTTGAAGTTGGCAATGGAAATGATTATCCAGAGGTTCATTATAATCCATCAACAGAACCCTCAAGAGTATTCAGAGATGTTTTGAAATATGTTCGAGTTGTAAATGAATTCAGTGATAACACCCTTCTCACAAGAGGAAACTTTGGTACAATATTCCCTTTCATTTACTTTGATCTGACAAAACAGAAGCAGGACATAAAAGATGGAATGACAAAATTGACTTTCAAATACACTTTGAGTGGGGTAACAAATGCTGATTACAGTGTGTATGCACTTGTGCTGTATGAACAGGATGTTGAGATGAGAAAGACTGATGGAAAGTTGATTCTGAGATCTATGTAAATGGAATAATTAAATAAATAATTGAATAGATTAAATAATTAAATAAAATAATTGAATAAAATAAAAAATTAAATAATTAAATAAATTAAATAATTAAATAATTAAATAAAACAATTGAATAAAATAAATAATTAAATAATTAAATAAATTAAATAATTGAATTAAATCATTATTTATATTAAATACAATTTAGTATAAACATATATTATATGACTACTTATCATCCTCATGGAGTGACACTGTCACAAGGTCAGAAAGAAAAGCTGGCAAAAGCTATTAAATCAAATTCAGCGGTAACATTGAGGCTGACTCATGATGAATTATCTGGCGGTGATCAACTTATGTTGACAAAAAGACAAATCAACAAACTGATGAAATCAAAAAGATTGGGAAAAGGTTCTGATATCAATATATCAAAAAGTCAAATCAGAAAGGCGGTTGTACATGGAGGTTCTCTTTGGTCAAGTCTTTTTTCACTTGGAACAAGACTATTACCATATGCAGGTAAGGCAGTAGCTAAAGCGGCTCCAGCATTGGCCACAGGTGCTCTTTCTTCATTAGCAAGTCTCGGCATTGATAAACTATTTGGGAAGAAACAAAGTGGAGGATTCATTATTCCCAATAAAAACTTGCCCCAACTATTGAATTTTGGAAATTTATTGAATGTGAGACAAATGGCTGATCTTGTAAATGCAATGCAGTCTGGTGGACAACTTGCTATCAAACCAACAAAAACTCAGTCTGGTGGGTTTCTTGGAACACTTTTAGCAAGTATTGGAATTCCTCTACTTATGAAAGCCTTGACTGGAAAGGGTTTGCATGTTGAACACAGCCGTTCTAGACGGTCATTACCAGTTCATGTTCCAGATCACATTGCAGTTAATAAAAATAAAAGTGGTGGGAAACATGTTATTATTCCATGGCAATCCCCACCTGTTTTTGGTACATGGGATAACCCAATCGGTTATGGAATGAAAAAAAAAAACCAAAAAGGGAAAAGGACTTTTATTGGGCAAAAACAGTCCATTCAATTCAATCCCAATTCTAGGAACCATTTTGTAAACAAACCCTTATCCAACTTTGATTTAATCAATTGGGTGAAACAACTTGGAATAAAACATTTTAGAGGAGTATTTTCAAGAGACAATCTTCCTAGACAAATAAAAAAACAATGAATGTGGAATAGTCAATCTTGATTCCAAAATTGGACCAGGTACACATTGGGTATGTTACCGGAATTTCAAAAATGATAAATACTGTGAATACTTTGACTCTTTCGGTTTAATGATGCCAACAGAAGTTCAAATATATATGTTGACAAGTGGTAAACAACTTGAATACTCTGGTGATGAGATACAAGAAAGGGATTCAGTCTTGTGTGGATATTGGTGTTTGTACTATCTTCTCGAGAGACAAAAAGGCAGATCTATTCTGGATACAATACACAACTCCAAATTCAGTTCAACAGATACGAGTGTCAATCACAGATTCATCATAGACTACTTTAAAAATATCTAACTTAATGGTATAATGGTAAAATCATATTGTGTGAAACAGAAGAAAATCACTGAATGTGTGCCAGGAAGTGAAAGATATCAAAAGACAAAAAATGGTCGAACTATGATGAAATGCACTTGTGCTGAATGTGGAATAACAAAGACTAAATTCGTCAAGAGACTGGGAAACGGATTGGCCCGTCTGAAGGGGCGGGCATACTAGATTCAGCCGCAGATATGGCACTAACAGGATTCTTAGAACATGGAGTCCCTTATTTAGCAAAGAAAGGTGTAGAAATGGAAGATATTATGCTTCTGAAGCAATGAGAAATCCAAAGCTGCAAAAGCAATTGATTGATAAAGGACTTTCCCTCACAAAGCCTATAATTACAAAGGTTGGGAATGAAGCTTTAAATCAACTGTCAACAAAAGTGAGACCAAACATTCGTTATAAAACAGATATCAAGGGATTGGATTATGGCAAAGGTATTGACATTCACAAGATGATCGGTAAACTACCAAGACCAAAAGCAGGTTGGACACCAAGTAAATATAAATATATGGGACCTTACAATCCATTGCATGAGCAGTTGGAATATGATCCAAATACTGGTGAGGTCTTGAAATGGAATGTACAACCTTACAATAAGGTGGATGAAATAGCAGCTTATCATGATATTTGTTATGATATGGGAAAAAATAAAGGTGATTGTGATAGAACAATGGTCGAGTCACTAGATCAAATACCATATGGTGAGATGCCAAAATGGGGCCAAACAGCCAGATTCTTAATTGACAAAAAACAGAAATTAGGTCTTGGTGTTTCAAAAAACGGAAAAAGCCGTCGAGTGAAGAAAACTGGCAAGAAAAACTAGCTGATGAATTACATGCACCCATAAAACGAAATTTCACTCGGCGGCGTGTGATTGTAAATAAAATTGATGAAATATGGGCAAGTGATCTAGTTGAAATGCAACAGTTCAGTAAATGGAATAAAGGTTATCGATATCTTCTTATGGTTATTGATGTCTTCAGCAAATATGGTTGGATTGTTCCTCTGAAGGATAAAAAGGGTGAATCTGTCACTGAAGCATTCAAAACAATATTCAAGGAAGGCAGAAAACCACAATATCTATGGGTTGACAAGGGAAAAGAATTTTACAACAAACACTTGAAGGACTTGCTAGAGAAACATAGTGTACAGATGTACTCAACTGAGAACGAAGAGAAGTCATCAGTAGTTGAAAGATGGAATAGGACAATTAAATCCAAAATGTGGAAGCAGTTCACTGTTCAAGGTAATACACAGTATTTAGACATGTTGCCAAAATTAGTGAAACAGTATAATAATACCAAACATTCAAGCATAAAGATGACACCTACAGAAGCTAGTAAAAAGAGGAATGAAGGAACTGTTTACTTCAATTTGTATGGTGATATGGAGCCATTATCAGCTAAACCAAAATTTAAAGTCGGCGACAAGGTCCGAATATCTAAGTATAAACGGAATGTGTTCGACAAGGGCTATACACCAAATTGGACTGAGGAAGTGTTCACAGTTGATAAGATTCAATACACTAATCCAATAACATACAAAATAAAGGATCTGAAAGGTGAAGATATTGAAGGGAGTTTTTATGAACCTGAATTATTAAAAGCCAGACAGGATGTTTTCCGTATTGATAAAGTCATTCGCAGAGATTACAAGAAGAAACAAGCTTTGGTGAAGTGGAAGGGATATAGTGATGACTTCAACAGTTGGATACCGTTCAGGGATTTAAAAGATATATTATAAAAAGAAAATTATCTAACATATATATAAGTAGACCTTACAGTAGTATATACTGTTATTTGCTATTATGTAGCCAAGAATATTATTATTCCTGACTATGTTTAAACACAGGTCGAAAATCAATTAAAAATAAAATCTAACAGTATAGTATAGTATATGAAAAATAATACGTTATCAATTAAGACAGAAGACGATTTGCATTATAAGATTGTTTCATTCATCAGAAGAACTTATGAAGACGCTTTAATGATTGCCGGGCTGGGCGAGAACCAAATAACACCAGGGTTAAGAATCAAAAGTTATAACAAAGGATATATGGCCGGTCAGTGTGATTTGATGTTATTGAATCCAACTGAAAAATACAATGCTCTATGCCTGGAATTTAAAAGCCCTACTGGTATCTTTGTTGTGACCAATAATCAACACCGAATGAAAGAAATGTATGAGAAAAACGAATGTAAATACATCATGGGAAATTGTTTCGAAGATTTGATCCACGAAATAACCAAACATATGGAGGAACATAGAAATTATATAAAGGGATGAATGAAATATATAGTATAAATATAATGGACAATCAAAATGTTAAAAGAGGCAGAGGAAGACCTAGAAAATATGAAACAAAAGAAGAAGCAAAAGAAGCTTTCAAAAAATATAGGAACGAATATATGATAAATAAGGAATGGTATTGTGAAGTTTGCAATAATGGTAAAAACTACACTTTGGCCGGTAAGACTCAACACACACAAACAAAAAAGCATAAAAAATATAGTTTGAATTAGTTCAACGGATCTGGGATTTTGGATCACTTGAATTATCAGTCATACTTAAACGCAACATTGAAAAACATTTAAACATTTATATATAGATATATATTATAATATAAGATGGAAAAAATATTATCAAAACTAGTAGTAATAGAATGAACAAGAAAAATCTTGGAAAACTGAGCAAAAAACAGCTCATCAAATTAATAATGAAAGAATATGCGGATCCATTAGAGAAAAAAATGAGAAAGATCCGAAAAGTGAAAAGACGGACTCAGAAAGCTATTGACGCCGTCACAGACAAATACAACAAATTAACCGACAATATGAAAGATTACATCATCTACCCAAAAATGTCAGTATCATTGAACAGATTCAGGAAAGAGGAAATGAGACTCTCTGGATCTTCCGGGAAAAAGGGATCTTCTTTTTTCAAACTGTTCGGCAAAAGACTTGACAACATTGCAGGCGAGCGGGTGAAGATATCGATCACATTGTTTGTTGACATCAGAGACGGGATGATCATAGAGGATAAAACATACGGCCCCTTCACAGCGGAAGTACCTCGATTGAGTAAACACGACATGTACAAGTTCATGGTTTTCACACTGTTGGACAACAACTTTACACTGTTATCGGCCCAAGAAATCATCCAAATAGGTTGCAAGATCATCACCCACAGGAAAGAATTTTTCATGAAGCATCCGATGGGGAGTTTGAAACTGGAATCATACTTGTTGAACAAACAGAGGCCAATAAAATCATATGGTGCAAATACATGTGTTGTTGATTATGTTTGGGACCAAGTTAGAGACAAGCATGGATTCAAAACATACACTTATGACAAGTTGAAAAATGAGATTTATGATTATGTACCGGAAGGCGATATGATTAACACAGAACAGTTGATAGATTGGGCCAAGAATTGTCATAATAACGTATCCATTCACGCTTTTGACTCAATGTACATGAAATTCGTGTCATTCACAAATTCTAACACTCGGACAGACGTGACATTGGTTTATATAGTGAAAGATCATCATTGCCTTCCTATTACTGATGAAAAACTGAAATTGACCGCCTCAAAGGCAAACCAAGGAGGATGTAATTATATGTTAGATTATATGACTGTATTGAAATGGTCCAAAAGACATGAATTAGTACACAGAATCGAAAAGTTGGATGACTTGTACTGTCTCAATAAGGAAAATAACATCATTGTCCTACCTGAAGAAGTAAAAATGACTCAGGCTATTGATATTTACATAAATACATCCAAATTATACGTAGAATATTTACATTGGAACAATAATGGGATACTTGATGGCTTTCTCTACCACCGGGAAAATATGTATCTTCTTAATCAGGAGTATGACATTAGAAAATCAATTTGCGACAAGCTATTTGACAAATATAAGACCCATGACTTCATGTGGACAAACCAATCGTTTACAAGCATCGGAACAGCTTTATTCAAACAAATGTGTGGTTATCTACCTCAATCCACTTACAATGTCAATACAAGGCAGATGTTAGATGATTATTATCCAAGGGCACTACAATGGTGTTCAATAGAAGATATACCTGATGATGTTGTCAGTATAGACATATCAAAGTCTTACCCAAACATTTTACTCAATAACACCTCCCCAATACCGATTTATACTATTCATGATGTAATTGAACCATTTAATTGCAAAAGTGATCTAAGACTTTGTGGTGAATTCTATATCGATGAAACCATTCTAAATAACTATGGATCACCAATACAGATAGAGGCAGGATTTTATTCAGGTAATCTGATATCTTATCTTGTTGACTCTTTAAATATGTCACTGTCGCAGATCAAGTACAAGATTGTGACTAAAAAAGCTTTGAAACCCGACACATTCAAGAGTTTCATAAAGTACATTTTTGACGAATTTCCAGAGAGTGAGGCAAAAAAGCTTGCCAACAGTTTTATAGGCGAACTTGGTAGAAAATACAATAAGACTAACCGAGGGTTTACATGTACTGATTACGACACTGCAATGTGTTGTTGGACAAGAGCTATGGCAGACAATAGGAATGTTACTATTGACCATTACAACGATATATATTTGATCAAGGAACAAACTTGCGAGCGTATATTTACAGATAATACCAGTATCAACCGTTTTGTTGTATCCGAGGCTGTGTTAAAATGTCTTCAATTAATAGAAGCTTGCCATGGCGAAGATAGTGTCTTATATGGTTACAATACCGATGGTATCTTCATAACAAACCCCACAAAGAACTTCAAAGGAAAAAAAGATGTCTCATTCAGTACTAGCAAGATAGGAAAAGCATACGTCACAGACACTGAACTGGTGTATTTTGAGAAACATTTCAGAGAGAACCTTAAACGCTTAAGTGAAACAGAAAAAGGCGATGGATGTATTTTCAACGGTCAGGCGGGTAGCGGCAAAACAACTAAACTATGTCAGATGGTTAAAGAGGCAACAAATCCTTTAGTACTATCATTCACCAACAAAGCTATCGAAAACGTAAAAAGAAGATTGAAGGACGAAAACGGCATATGCCACACTTTTGATTCTTACTTTTGTGAATGGAATGGTAGAGACATTGTTAGTCTCAAAGATAAAACAATATTCGTAGAGGAATTTAGTATGGTTCCCAATAAGTGGATGACCAAAATTTATGAGGCATTTACGATGTTCCACAACGTTGTGTATATGTTTGGCGACCCCAA
This sequence comes from Pachyseris speciosa, assembly GCA_016490735.1. Lineage (NCBI taxonomy): Eukaryota > Metazoa > Cnidaria > Anthozoa > Scleractinia > Pachyseridae > Pachyseris > Pachyseris speciosa. Next base: position 173,310 of record JAEMWC010001033.1, read on the forward strand.
TCAATGTGAACCTGTTGAACCGGGCAGTCAAGTACATTATAATTATCTGTCATCTGCTACTGTCCGCGAGATGTGTCCCAATATACAGACTCTCCAATACATTGAAAAATCATCAAGATATGACATAAAGACACATATTATGTTGGAGAAATTCCTGAAACATGGCAAGATCACAACATACTTTTCACAACCTGAGAAACATTACAAGAACATCTGCTACTTGAACTCAACAAGGGTGAAAATAATTGCCGAATGTTGTGAAAGATTCATAAAAGAGTACAATGGCAGATATGTTACTGTTGATTTCAAATACGATGGCAAAACAGAAAAATACAATGTTTGCAAAGGAATGCCTGTCATAGCAACACAAAACATCAAGGACAAACAAATATTCAACACAACGGAGTTCGTAATTGAAGATATATCAGATCGCACATTCAAAGTAAATAACGAAAGATTTGATCAAAAAGCATTCGCAGAGTATTTCATTCCAAGCTTCTGTGTTACTGTTTACAAGTATCAAGGTTGCGATATTGATGATCACTATAATATCTTTGACGTAGCCCGCATGGATAAGAAACAATTATATACTGCGATGTCGCGGACAACAAAATTTGAGTACATTCATATCAATAACAAGGAATTAAATAATAAATATTTCAATCGAAACAGCCAGTATTGGAATTGATTAATGCTAAATTCAACAGTTTATACTCCAATGGAAAGATTTATAAAGTGACTTTCAATGACGGTAAAATATATATTGGATCGACTTGTGAAGACCTGGAAACACGCATGAAATGGCATTTGACGAATAGTAAAAGTCAAGTATATATTCATAAGGACAAGTCTCCGGTAATGGAATTGATCATAAACGCGCCCAGCAACGACAGAAAAAGCCTCGAAAAAGTTGAAACTGGTTATATTGAAGAATTTGCTGATAAATACGGTAAAACGTTATTGAACAAAAAATGCAATCCATTGGCTAAAGTCAAAAAAATTGAATATGAAGTCAAAATAGAAAATAAAGAACAACTGTTGGAAAGAATAGCCAAACTAGAACAGAAATTGACTATCAAAGACGACGAAAAAAATAAATTTCTGTATTTCGACTCGGTAATAGACGGAATGAGATACAAAACAAAAGCTAGATACGGTAAAAAATCAAAAGAAAATGCTTTGGAACAGATCAATGATAAAAAAACAGAAGATAATAGAAAAATTGACTGTTTATTTTGACTAAATTTCCGCAAAATCATATCCTGATGTACTTTTTGTGCGAACCAGGGGCCTATTACCGCAAAGTTGTTCCCAATAGCACTTTTTTGGAATCATCAACCTGTATCACTTTTTTGTAAAGATTAATTAATCATAAATTTGTTTAATTTATTTTTGTTCAATTTTATTTTATCATTATTTTTGTTCAATTTTATTTTTGTTCAATTTTATTTTTGTTCAATTTTATTTTATCATTATTTTGTTCAATTTTATTTGTTTAACTCACGAGTTAGTAATCTGTTGCACTTTTTTTGGATTGATAGCGTGGTGCACTTTTTCGGAAATGGGGGTGAGTTTTCGGCATTACAGCACCAGTAGTCTCACCAAGAGCGCGTCGGTATCTGGCGTAACTTCTGATGACAGTTGACACTTCAATAAAGGCTGTTAGCTACAAAGACAAAAAGGTGCCAACTGCACTTCCGAACCAACGCGGCCTCTGTGAGATTGGCTTCCATTTCAAAGTGTGAAATGTTTTGTTCTTTACGCAGTTTCAAAAGCATGAAGCTTATGAGAGAGCCACAGTCAACTCAACAGGGCTTTTTTGTGGCCTCCGACATATGTGGGAAAGACATCACCTTGTTTCAACAACAACATCTTTATTTCATTCATTAAATATACAAGTATCACACCACCTGCAAATAGCAAGGCTAATCGAGGCAGGTGGTGTGAGGACGGCTTAAGAATAAATACAATAGTTGAGGTGAAAAAACAAAAAAGAAAAAAAGTACCATATTTAAAATAAAGAGGGTCAGTCACGAGAGTAATTGTAATAAGAAAATCGAGGCAGCTATTTAGATAAGCGGAGGCTAATAGTTTTTAAAGTCGGAAATTTTGTGTTTAGGTCAGCATAACTATCCTGAACTTCAAATATTTTCAACAGAGTTGTATGAACTTTTTCCTTAAAGAGTGATTTTGAAGAATTTCGAAAATTTTCAGGTATACTATTCCAAATTTTGGCTCCCATAGTAGAAAACGAATCGTTTTCTGATTAAGTCTAGAGTAGTTAATGTAATAATTTCCAGAAGAGGAGGAGCGAGTATTGTAAGAGTGGATTGTCTTAGTAGATTTAAAGAGATGGGAAATATTATAAGGGGCAATGTTATTGTAAACATCGAACATTAATATCGAAGAAAGCTTAAAATAAAGCATTGTAACAGGCATAATATTTAAGTGGAGAAAGTAAGGAACAGCATGGGAGAGGAAAGGTGCGAAGTTAATTAGGCGCACAGCTCTCTTTTGTAATTTAAGGAGTTTCTCTAAGTGAGTTTTTGCAGCCTGGCCCCAGCAACGAGGCCATAAGAAAGGTAAGGAAGGATTAAAGAATTGTAAATCCCGAAGAGTGTTTTGGGAGGAACAAAATGTCTTAGTTTAGCTAATATCCCAATGTTTCTACTAATTTTTAGCGCAACATAGTTAATATGATGTTTCCACGAAAGATGGTTGTCAATCATGACCCTTAGATATTTAGCGTATTCCTTACGTTCAAGGTTAAAATATTTATTTACACGGCTATCATGAATTTTAATATTGACGTCGTAATTTAAGCGCTTCTGGTAAGGATGAAAAATTATATAGTTAGTTTTCATAGGACAAGAGTATAGTCCGTGGGCTTTATTAGACGGAGCCATGATAATTTCAAGTTCGATTTCCGAGGCAGTACAGTTTCAAATACAAAGATCCAGAATAAGTGGTTCTCGGTAGATAATCAGAAAATTGCCTACTACTATTTGGCAATTCAGAGGCTAGCCTGTTCCTACAGAAGCAAAATAAGAATTGAGAATGTTCGCATTCACCAAAGGATCATGGGATATCTCTTGGGTTTGGAGTGCTTCATTTTCGTAATTACTTTCGTGTGCTTCGTTTTACGATGCTTCGTTTACGATGCTTCGTTTTACGATGTTTTCTCCAACGAAGGGATACATTTTCCACAGGACAAGGTTTCTATCCGTAAACTGCTTTGTGGCAGGCGCCATGTTTGTTTCCACAGAAAGCAGAAAACCTGGGAACGAGTACAAGTTTAACCGCGTGACCACGCTATTTGAAAACATGGCGGCTCTGAGCGAAAGGTTATCGGACAGTCCTCTGATTCTAATGGAAATCTACAAGCGGTTTGTTCGCCTAGGGTTGTTGGGAGCTTCATTATTTGCGGTTTTGCTGGATCGCTACCTACATCGTGGTATCGATGGAGGAAACGTCGAAGAAAACGACGATTCAAGGATAATGGCTGTCCTAGTATTTGAATCATTGGAACTCTACACAACATCAAAAAGGTGAACGTGAATAAAATCGATGCAGTTCGACATTTGTTGACGTTTAGGTCAGCATTATTAATCAACGTCATTGTGCTTTCGTGACAGCAGCTGAATCAGTGGAAAAGAGCTTCAGCCCTTTTTCTTCCCAACTCAAGCGACCTCTTGGAGCTAATTAATGGAGGGAGAAATCCTACCCCAAAAGTGAGTGTGATGACTAATGCTATAATAAGAAAAAATTAAGAGTACCTCACAAATTTATGTTCTAAGTTCTAAGCTAAGGACTTGTAGTGGCAGGCATTTATCACTCCCAAGTTTTGAGCCTGAGTATTAGCAGCCATTTGTGACTGAGATATCCTTGTCACTCCATTAGCCACATCCCACAAGCTTCACAGTTTTAGTGGTTCCAATAGGAAGTGAAGTGCTGCCCCGTACAGTCACCTTTGCCTATATCCAGTCAAGGCTGTGCTCTGGCAGCACCCTAAGGCAACTAGCTAATGTTTGGGTGAACTCTGGTGAATGCTAGAAATTATTATTTTGTTGCCCAGCCGGGCACTCCTTTAAGTCCAGTCTGCAACAAAACAGGCCAAAGTTCTTCTAACACACTGGTGTTGTTTTATTTTGTTAGTGAAGTATGGCAGAAAAAAAATTTGTTCTACAAATATTTACACATTTGATAAGATTCTAGCTGTTGGAAAAATTTGTTGAAGTTGCGATGATTTTAGAACATATAGCACAATCTTCTCTTGCATGTTTATACAAGCTGTGCAAGCTGCATTTAATCTGCTCAGGCTGGCATCTCTTCGCATTGATCTTGCCATAAACTTTGTTATGCAAATTTATTTTGAAGTTTCTTACAATTTGAATTATGCACTTTGCATTTGCTTTGTTTAAACAAGGCCATCATATATCCATCCAATATCATACATGTAATACCATGATAAGAATTACTGAAAGTACCGGTATTCATCAGCGCAGAACCTCTGTAAGTGATTTACTTGGTTTATTTGCCTCCTTGCTGGGAAAGTTTTAATTCTGTTTGGTTGCCTCACTCAAGTTTTTCCTTGCTTCATTGGTCTCAATCGTTGAAGCAGTTTGCCTCTGACAGTGGACACTTCACATGGTCCATTCACCTTGTTGGGCAAGTAATAATTCAGGTTTTTAAATTGAAGTATCCTTGGCATGGGCTATTCTCTGTAGAGAGTACTCCAAATACCCAAGCGTCGTTTCCTGCCCTTCGTCCTCATTGTTACTGTAAAGAGAAACAACAATTGTTCAGACAATTCAACTTCTTTACCCATCTTACAGTATTTGTCGTGGGCATACAGGGAAATGTTTTTCAGGGGGTGGGAAAGGTCTGAACGTATTTGCCTGAATGATAACTACATGTAGATATCTTAACATTGTTTAATTAATTAAAGAGGAGAAAAAAGAAAAACAGTATAACCAATTTTAAAATAAAAATAAGCAAAGCAACAGCAAAATGTCGCATGGTTAAGCAGTGACTTACTTTTGCTTTGTGCTTGAACTGGCTTTCGTCGCACTTCACCACGCATACATTGCCACCGAATGGAATGATGGGCCTGTCCTCGAGGTCCTTATTGCAATAATGTCTAAGGACAGCGAACACGTTTCCAACAGTCTTCTTTGTCATTCCCGCCAGGATTTTAGCTTAATCGTCCTGTCTAAAAACAAGCCAATTTTTAAGGTGAACTTCCTGCAATTCTGGTGTACATTATTCTTAACAGCAGAAATCAAGGCGAATGTACATGTACTGTAGCATCGTTGTGACGCGAAATTTTGTTCGCTTGCATAACAGTACACTCAGGCAACTCATTATAAATATCTGTTGACGTTGTTTTGATTTATTTCTACGAATGCCATTTTTTGATTGCAAGGTCGACATTGCAGACGATTGGCTAACAAGCTTTGAATCTGTAGCCATCTAATTAATTCTATGATTCTAATTAATTCTATGATGGGACCATCAGAAAGACTTGTAACATCCATTAGATTCATAATGAACGTCAAGTTTTCCCCTACGTAGTTCATATGTTTCAAGTCCACTGGCCACAGTCTAGAAATGTGAGAGCATTTACAATTTTTATAGATATACAATGTAAATCCCTTCTGTCCACATGTCAAATTTCGCAGTCGCGCATTTGATTTTAGTCAGTATCATGATTTTAATTTACTTTCATGGTCATTGACTTCCAACAAACAAACAAACTTAAATTATTAAATGTGCACAGAATAACATCCGTGTACTTACATGTATAACATTTTATTTCAACGTTATCTCTTCTTATCATGACTATCATCGCGGTCAAGTAGTAGCAAGTAGCCGAAAGCTGAACTTGCGTAGATAATTATTTTTGTTTCCTCTCAAGTAAAATACAATTTGCAAAAAAAAATAAATAAATAATTTAAAGCTACGGGCTTAGTCCCACGCTGTCAAATCTCATACCCAGAGTCCTTGGACTCTTTGGTCAGCGGGTAGATGCCCGGAGAGACTCTGGGGTATTCCAGAAAATCTGGGGGTCTGGTCTTTTTAAGGTGCATGCTTGGGTTTACCCTGGAAGCCGGTATGACTCAACATGGCATCCAAGGTGTTCGAGAATGGCAAAGTTGATTCTTGCACACGAAACTTGAAGAAAGAAGAAACTGGATTTTTTTCACTGAGAAATACATGTAATGTTCATTGGTTTGCTATGTAGCCTCTGGTGCTTTCGGTGTGTAACATACATTGTAGGCCATGACTGAAAAAGTGAAACTTTTGACTGTGAGTGCCGTTCTTCGGCTTGGTCATCTTGCAGTTGTCTTGAGCATTTCACTTGTGGCAAAACCAAAGGGGAAATGGAACCTGGGATGGACTCCTCTCTGAAACAGATCTCTTAGTCTCCTAATTTTCAGCCAGAGAGGTTCTGTACAACTAGTTTTACAGATGTCAGAGAGCTTTTCTATTTTTTATTTCCCTCATACTCGTCTCCAGCAAATAACATGCTCAAAATATTTTAGTGGAAAGCACACCAATGTCTCCTTTGAACAACTACGTTTATATTTCCGCACTTGCTAACATTTTCAGCAATACCTTCTTCCACGGCTTTCTCTCCAAAAAGGTTAATACAATGTTTAACTAGTAACTACTGTAGTTTTCACTGCTTGCATTATTTTGCCATGTTCTGCTGTCATATGACAGCCATGGCAAACATCCCATGCAAAAACAGCTGTTTGGTCAATAAGAAACTGTAAGAATTACACAAAAATCAAAATCCTTTTTTTTTTTTTTCCTTTTTAATTTTTCAGTGAGCACTCGAACTTAACGGTCGTCCACTCGTCCAAGACGAGTAAAAAATTCCGTAAACGAGTAGTTGTCTTTCCCACTAGTCCTTTGGACGAGTAAAGGTATCACTCTCTGAGAAATAAATGCAATTTGTTCTGTATTGTACCAGAAAGTGCCTTGAAACAAACGAAGAATTGCCAAAGGCAAACGTTTCAAAAACAAACAGGCAGAAAGTGCTAGGCATTCTCTTGCCGAATAAAATGAAACAAATGTACTGTGGGATACAGTATGGCAGCTTTTCATTTCGAATTATCTATTTTCCTTTGGTGAATGAAAACGTAAGCCAAAGTATGTTGAAACGGAAACAAGTGCAGGGCTCACTGTACTCTTTCTTTGGAGGAAAGCAATCATCAGATGATAAAGAAATTAACACAACTTCTGAAACACCTGCTCCGGCCAAAAAAACACGTAAGTTCCAGGAGTCATGGAAGGATAAATACAAATGGCTGAGGTTTGACGGAAAGGAAAACAAAATGTTCTGTGAGTTTTGCAGAGATTTTCCAAATAGCAAAAACATGCAATACTCCCTGAGGATTGGAACGAATAATTTCCAAATGGACAGCCTAAAACCACATGAGGCAAGTGAGGGACATGCGATGAGAGCTCAGCAGCGAAACGTGCAAGCGAGAGGCCAAGGGAGGAAAGATTTATTCCTGCTGCAATGACCAGACTTGATGAAGAAACTTTCAAGAAAATGGAATTTCTTTTTAACACAGCATATTACAGACTGTAGATAGTATATTTAAAACTTCCGTTTTCTATTTTCCCACAGTTGTGCATTGCAAAAAAATAGTGGTTTGTTCCTTGGAAACACATACATGAATTATCACACTTGTAAAGAGTTCTGCAAACACATCTTTCAAACCTTCAAGGCAGATCTACTAGATTCTTTACGTACTGCTAAGTTTATATCTATTATGGCTGATGGAGCAACAGATGTCTTGTGTTTGGAACAAGAAATTGTGTACATGAGATTTGTATCCGGTGGGGCTCCAAAAACAATGTATGTTGGGCTGGAAGAGGTTGAAAGTTCCAAGGCACCAGGAATTTTAAAGGCAATCAAATCTGTTATGGATACCATTGACCCACAGTGGATGCAGAAATTGATAAGCACAGGCACTGATGGGGCATCTGTGATGATGGATAGAAATGGTGGTGTAATTTCACTAATAAAACAAGGTGGACCTCAAGTGATTGGGATTCACTGTGTAGCCCATAATTTAGAACTGGCATCCATTGACACTTTGAAGTCAAATGAAACCAATATGATGAGCATCAAGGAACTTTTAAATGGCTGTTGGAAACATTACAAGTACTCCCCGAAGGCTCTGAGAGAACTGCGAGAACTGGCAGAGACAATGGAAATCAAGGTGGGAAAGCCAACTAAGGCCAGTGGAACTCGCTGGGTTCCCCATTTGCTGCATGCGTTAGCTGCTCTGTTGCAGAAGAACCTTCCAGCAATCATTTCTCACTTTGAGCACACAGCACAAGCTAGAGATGCTTTGGCAGAAATGCAAGGCCGGGGAAGGAACTTGGCAAGGAAGCTCAAGGCTTACAAATTCCAGCTTCACCTTCATTTGATGTGGGACATTCTAGAGGAAATATCAAGGATCTCGCTTATTTTTCAGAAGGATTCTATCTCTATTTCACAGGTGAAAGCTGAAACAGAGCGAGCTAGCCAAGCCTTAGAGAACATGCGAAGACAATCTGGAAGACATCTTGCTGCCTTTCAAGAAGAAGTTGGGGATGGAACCATGTTTTAAGGGGTCGATCTTTCAAGGAACAACACAGATGACGGAATGTTTGAACAAAGCAAAGGAGTAATCATCAGTGATACTAAGCAATTTCTGGCCTCAAGATTTGAAAACTTCAGTTCCCCAGTACTAAAAGCTTGTGTTGTTATCAATAAGCAGAAGTCTTAGCCAAGGGATAGAATTGATCTAGGTTTGTATGGAGAACAAGAATTGGTTATTGTGGCCCAGCAATTTCAGACAGTCCTCAGAAGCAATGGTTTTGACTTAGAAGTAGCAAAGGATCAGTGGCGTCTCTAAAACTGTACTCTTGTGATGAGAGACATATAACAAGCTTAAGTCAGGCTGAGTTCTGGGTAGAAGTGTTCACACAGGTGCATCCAGATGAATGTGATCTCTCACATGTGTTGATGGTGGTTGAGATTTGCCTGGCAATGGCAGTATCCTCATCTTGCTGTGAAAGGGGCTTCTCTTGTATGGGGAGACTCAAGTCAGAGTATCAAAACTCACTTGATGTTGGCACTGTTGACACGCTCATGAACATTTGCCTCAATGGTCCAAATCCTGAGGACTTCACAGCTGCAAGAGCAGTTTTGCATTGGAACCAAACCTCACAAAGAATGCGAAAGCTTTGCTTAAAGGATCCATGAGCTAAGCCTAAGATAGCAATGGCGTGACAGTACTGCTACAATTATGTACATGCATCTATATTGCAGCCTAACTGTGAAATCATACTGTAATACACTTATTTTGCTTATGTACTGTTAAATAAATACTATGGTTGCATTTATTTGATTGCAGTTTCATTTATTAACTTGCAGACACAAATGGCATACACTCAAAACAAAACAAAAAATGATAAGAGTGACCAGTAGTTTTGCTGATGGACCAGTAATTGAAGGGCTGAGGGCATAAACTGCCTATGTGTAATTTTCGGCCGTTTTTTTAGTTCGCTTGGATTTGTCCAAATTTTTGCATGTGAACTGCATTTTGATTCAAAAACATTGTCCCGTATTTTTTTTCACCGATTTCTTTTTCGTTTTCGAGAAATAACGTATGCAAAAAAAAACACCTAAAACTACACATAGGCAGTTTATGCCCTCAGCCCTTCATATGTCTGCCTTATTAACATGCATGAAGCAATGCCCAAGGGTATTCTTTATGCACGATGTGCCTTTTTGACTCATAAACAGCCCACAAGATGCCCATCCGACTTGGAAATGGTCGACTTTTTTAAATGCAGCACTTACAATTATTACCAGTGTTTTGCTTACTGATAGTGCTCAAGAAGCTTCCTTAGCTGGAAAACAGTGCGCAACATTCTGGGTTGACTTAAGAACAGCACACAGCAACCTTGGTTAACCTTAAGCCAGCGCGCGTAGATTTTGTCCGACTTGAAAACAGCACTCAAAAGATTTAGGGTTATTGTTAAGTTTAGAGTTAGGGTTAAAATTAGGGCTAGGGTTACAGTTAGGGTTAGGGTTAGAGCTAGGGTTAGGGTTAGAGCTAGGGTTAGGGTTAGAGCTAGGGATAGGGTTAGAGCTAGGGTTAGGGTTAGAGCTAGGGATAGGGTTCGGCCTAGGGCATTGCAAACGTTAACGTTAAAGTAAGCGGCGTATTTTGAGTCTCGCACAGGTTTCTTGGTTTCTTGGTTCCTCCGAGATGAAGAGAGCGCACAGGTTTCTTGGTTGATTCTTAATTCTTTCGGGAAGGCTTTGGCCGATGTAAGTAAAGTGTTGAAGAGGGTGTTTTGGTTGAAAACGGCATACAGCAGGATCGGATTTGATTCTAACTCAGTGCTTAAAAAGCTTGCTGTCGGCTGAGAAATAGACTAAAATATTAAAGAAGGTTGTTTTTATTTGAAGATAGCTTTTGGCTACTACCAACAACTTCTGTTCGTGAGCAACACCGAAAATTTGAGTTAACGATGTTCAAGGGCAAAATTAAGAGTTAAAAGAGTAAGCTGTTTCCCGTCGGTTTCCGCTTCGAAACAGAGATTTGACTGGCGCTTCGCGTGCTTTGGTCATTATTGAAACGATTTTGAAGGGTTCATTTTCGTCGTCAAATGGAACCAGTGGAATGAAATTCGTATCACAAATGAACGTAAATGACGACAGTGAAAAAACTGGAACAAAATACTTAACTAGTTTTGTTGGCTTCAAGACGTAAATATTTGCATAAGATGTGAAATTTAATCCGTATCGTCTGATGCGTAACACAACGACTTGTTAAAATGTCTCGCGTGCAAATACGTTTTTGCTGGTGTTTATCTCGCTTGAAAATACGTTTTGCTGATGTTTACAAGCCTCCATAAAATCAAAATAACCGAGTTGATCGACGCAAAACTGATTTATATGTTGAAATTCGGCAGCATGTCTCCCTGTGTTTACATAACAACTCGACGACCGACCACGAGTAATATTTTCCACGCGCGCCCATGCAACTTTTCCCCGGATTGTTTTCAAGATAGTCATCGAAAACGGACGGACTTCTCGTCATGCTGACTTCCCTCTCTCGGATGAATTCTCCGTAATGTTTCCGAATTTTGACGAACTGTTTCACGGCTTCGATGGCCCGCGAGACAGCGCCCACTTTGGCCGCAATGAATTGTGGGAATGTTATGCCCTCCGCGTGCGAAAGACACTCTGCAAACATCAGCCAGTTTTTTGCCCTTAACTCCAAAAACACCTCTCCTTTTCGGAAATCCTAGCACGGTAACCTTTCAGAAATGGACCAAGACTAGCAAAACCGAGCCGCTTTTGAGACGAGAGATGTTTTCAGAGTTTTTTTTCTGCCCGGCTCTTAATCTCTACTCCCAAACCGGAGAGTCAAATTCATCTCTCTCGTCATGGTTTGGCAAGCAGAGAAAACCCGACTGGCTTCTTTCAGCCGTGTTAGACTTGTGGATCTAAAGACTTCATGATGTCCTTCGATCACCGAGCGAACAGGCAAATTGACATAATTCGATTAAACCAAACAAGCTAGCGCGGATCGAGTCGGGAGCTTCGGCAGACACGTTGCGTACGTACCAATGTTTTAACCGCCAAAACTTTTAGTCTACGTCACACTATGGAACAATCCTTTCTACCTGTCAATCATTTCATGTCCAGTTTCAGTTTTACCCTTCAGTTACGAGCATTTGACGCTAAGTTTTCAAATAAAGAATACCCTTGGGCATTGCTTCATGCATGTTAATAAGGCAGACATATGAAGGGCTGAGGGCATAAACTGCCTATGTGTAATTTTCGGCCGTTTTTTTAGTTTGCTTGGATTTGTCCAAATTTTTGCATGTGAACTGCATTTTGATTCAAAAACATTGTCCCGTATTTTTTTCACCGATTTCTTTTTCGTTTTCGAGAAATAACGTATGGAAAAAAAAAACACCTAAAACTACACATAGGCAGTTTATGCCCTCAGCCCTTCAATTTTTAACCCTACTGGTCCTGTGGAAGACCAGACCCAAAAGTTAATTTTGAGCACTGTTTTTGACGTGCTTTAGCTATAAGAAAACAGGGGCAATAGCAAAAATACCAGTCACAGGTTCCTGGGTTTCCGTTTGGTAACGGACTTCCTTAGACTGCTATTTTTATACAGGAAGCCAATCAAAAAAAGGTTCTTTAATTCGATTACCTATAGTCTCTCTGGGTGTCCACGTGCTAACCACAGAGCCTGAGGACTCTGGGTACAAGATTGCATGCTGCCAAGGTACATGTACTTGCTTTGATGGTGAGGACTGGGTAAGCTGGGTGGCCAAATGGCGAACATTGCAAGCCAACAGAAGTGCATGCGCGCAAGCGCAAGGGAAAACGGGCACAGTTAGACTCAAGTTTTCAACTTGCGGCTACTTGTGAAACTGTTTGGCCAGGGCTTTAAAACTAAACATTTGTTGTTAATTTGCAGAGGTGGTGGTGCAAGGTGATCAGGCAGGCCAACACTTTAAATCTGAGTTTACTTGGAGGTACAGTAATATTAATGACACTGTGTTGCTGATGCTGATGATAAGCCTTAGCTTAATTTAAACTTTCTTATTAGAAATCAGAAGACGGCTAATTTTTCCTGGAGACAATTCATTTTATGCCACATTACCAACAGCAATAACTTAACAATGTGAAAGAAATAATAATAATAATAATAATAATAATAATAATAATAATAATAATAAAGACTTTATTTATCCAGGGTAGCACGTAATAGCCACAGGCTAATAAACTTGTGGCCCTGATAAATCAAATTAAATCAAATCAAATCAAATGTTGGTTTTTGGGGAGAGGGGAAAACCGGAGTACCCGGACAAAAACCTCTCGGAGCAGAGTAGAGAACCAACAAACTCAGCCCACTTATGACGCCGAGTCCGGGAATCGAACCCGGGACACATTGGTGGAAGGCGAGCGCTCTCACCACTGCGCCAACCCTGCTGCATGTAACATCAATTTAATGGAAACCCTGGAAAAAATCTGAGCTCCAGAAGGGATTTGAATAAGATGATCTATTATTGTTCCTCATTTCCACCTTTCATGTTCTTACAGCAGTATATTACGTGATAGGTACCAGCTTGTGACACTATCAATAAGCAGAATTTAATATGCCAAAAATTTTGGGCTGCAAATTTTGTCCCTTTGATTGGATGTCAATAATTGGCATTGTTTCTCCTTGTTTGCATACATGTAAGTTATTTCAGATTTCAAAGTTGCTATTTTTGTCGTTACTTTTTCCTGTGAGGGGTCTGCAGGGTTCCTCTTGTGTGATCAATAGGGATTATCTAGCATCCCCACCACATTTATACACAGTGGAAACTGAGGAGTCTGAAGAGGAGAACAGTTAATAGGCCATCCCATTGTCTTGTTCTTTGTTTGTGTAATTAGATGGTCATGCCTACATTGTACCATGAAAGTGATGACGAATTGCAACCACTGATAGGAGCATTGATTGGTAAAAAAGATTAAATGATTAGATTTAATTTAATAATGGTGTAGGTGCTGTAAATTGTATAGCTGCTCAATGTGAAATATAGGGTTTGATTCTAGGTATTGATTCAGCACTTTAGATTTCATGAGTACAGTGGAACCCTGTTAATACGGACACCAATAAGGGACATGCCAAAGTGCCCCGTTATACGTCGGTGTGTCCATATCAAAAGGGCTCATTGTGGTTTTCATAAGTTAAAAGAGATTTGGATGATGGAAAACCTCAATGCAGCCAAATGCCACCAAGCATTGATTACCTGACTGCAAGAATGATTATTAAATTCTTGCGCAACAATTTAAAAACCCACTCTGGCAAAAAAAAAAAAAAAAAAAAAACGAGATACTAGGGGAAACTCAAAAAATGAAGAATGATTCTTTCCCTACACTCAGTTGAGCTCTCGACCATAGATATTCCGCAGTTTGCTTATAGCCACATTTTGTTAACCAGCCCATGACAATAATCAGCTTCCGAAAGTGATCTCTTTTCATACCATGAGAGAAACTAGGACCTCAGAACGATTTTTATAGTTCAAGAAGTGTTGAGAAAATTGAAGGACAATGACACCTGTTTTAGGTCATCTTTTACATTTTTGTGACAAATTTTGTTGATAGCATTAATTATGAGGTCATGGTTAATCTTTTGGATCATGAAAGAAAGTTGCTAAAATTACCCAAACATTTTTTTATATTATTGGGACAACTTGTGTCAGTACATGTATGTCACAGTGTTTTATTAGTATTACAACAAAGACTAGCCTGCGTGCAGACGTCTCCTATTTCCTTTGATGCATGCGGAAAAGGGACGTCTGCGAAACAGCGTCGCTAATCGTGTTCCAGTTTCCTGCTGTTTTCCCAGGATGTTGGGAAAGAAATGTGATGGTAGCCAGATAGTGGTCTTTGTTCAAGCGAACTCTGATTGGTCAGATTTTATAATGTATGCATGCATTATGCCGCCCAAATTTAACGGGGTTTTCCATTTAAAATGGATCAAAACTTACAATGTTTGGAAACTGATTTTCAGCCATCGAAAAGTTGAGCGACCGAAATCTTGTGCAAGGTCACAGAGCATTTACATGTACATGTAATGTTTACCAAGAAATTATTTTTCTTCAGTTCACTGTGGATCCAACATCAGCTTATATTTCAAAACAGTGTCGCAGGAAACTCAGTGCAAAACCGACATAGACTTCCCAACAACTTGTGAAAAATTGACCAGGAGATTTTTGAAGATTACCGTTGCAAATCTTTTAAAACAGGAGCATCGGCTTCTCCTGAGAAACAAATTCTCCTAGATGAATCTGTTTCTTCTTGGCCAAACAATCATGACTCCTTGCTATAAAAGCTATCTTCAACACTGATCAAGGTCTTTCCCACACTTTTTAATGCCGTGTAATTCCCAATTCTCCTGTTAGGCCTGTGATCAATGATCGAGTAGCTGAAGAGTCTGGAAATGAACATAAGACTGTAGTGCAAGTCAAGCCTCATTGGCCAAGTAAAACCAAAGTGAACCTACTAACTCAAGAGCTGAAAAGTTTGGGGAAAATGTCCCGGGGTACATGCATACAACACTGATATGTCTTAAAAATTTGAAAGAAGATAATTATTTATTTCCAGTTATACCAAACCTGTTGATATGGGCCATATACGGCCCAAGTATGGAGATGATATGGCACAACCTAAATTGGTCCCTCTATGGATAATACATGGATTTGGTATGGGCTATTGCTTTCCATATCAAAGCCATACTTGGCATGCACTGTCTTCATTCAGTTCTAACTCTATTGTCCTTTACTATTGGATTGCTACGTACAAATGTATTTGGCAGCATAGATGCTTTGGTTCATATTTTATTTTTTGGTTAAAATTTTTCAATCAAGTTTACTTTTTCAAACTAGTTTATGTTTTTTCAAACCAGTTTATTTTTTTAGAATCATGGGAAGGAAAGTTTTTCTTCAATACACAAACTTTATTTCCTTTCTTTAACTGAACTTACATGTACCTCAAAAAAGTTACACGAAAACATTAAATAAAGGGTTAGGGTTAGTGGTTAGGGGGGTTTTAAAAGGATTGGGTTTTGTGGGTAGGGTTTATAGGCACTGATCTTATTATTTAGGCCTAAACCCTGATTTTAAATGGTTAGCTTTTATCGAAGGGTTAGGGAGACTATGCTTTGATGTTATTGTATATGTTGTGGTATGAAATTTAGAAAGAAAAATGTAATCTTAAAAAAAATGTTGTTAAATTCTTTTTGTAACCCCCCCCCCAAAAAAAAAAAATTCCATGCCCCATTTTTTCAACCAGACCCCAAAATTAAAAGCCCTTTTTAGACAGTTGATAATAAAAACAAACCAGTTTAAAAATAATAAACTGGTTTGAAAAAAATAAACTAGTTTGAAAAAAGTAAACTGGATTGAAATAAATTAAAACCAACATAAAATTTCAACACAACAGATATACACATAAAGATGTCATGAAAGGCTGGCTAGAAAGACAGTTGAAGTACATGTATGCCAGTTGTTCAAAAAACACGTACAATGTAACTGTTGACTTCAGTTTGGGATTCTATTTGTGTTGTAGATATTGTTGAGTACTCTTAAATATGGCAGAGGTCAAGATTGTGTAATATTCACTTTTCTCCCACACCTGTCTGTCTGTTTCTCAGTGAGAGGAGAGTGGTTGTATGGAGGAGAAAGGAGAGAGGAAAACATCAATGGCTTTAGTGGCCACTTGCAAAAGTCTAGTAATAATTTTTCATGTAATTATTTTTTTGTAGGCTGAAATTAAGAGAAAGAGGGGTCAGAAGGTGCCACTACTTTTAACAAAGGAGGTCAAAGAAACAATCAACAAAGTGAAGTTGGCATTAATCAAGAAAACCCCTCCCTATTTGCAGCAATTGGAAGTGGTTCATTAGGTCATTTGAGACCATAGGAGTGCATTCATGAAGAAGGTCATCACTAGTGATGTGTTAAACCTGGAAAAACCTGAAGCTGTAACAAGTACCAGGCTTCAAAAATATGTAGCTACTGTATCACAAATCGTGGACCTTCAGGAGAATGAACTTGATTGGTTCGCTCACCATTTAGGCCATGAAATCTCTGTCCACAGGGAGTATTACGGGTTACATGAATCAACCATTGAGCTTGCAAAATTGGAAAGATCCTTACCACGGTTGATGAGGGAAAAACAAGGCGTTGGGCTGGGAAATCCCTAGATGCTATTAACCTGGACAGAGCCATTGATCCAATTGCAGGTAGGCTTAAAGGCGTTTTGCCATCAGCAAACCCAGATTCAATCTTTAGTCAGGGCTTCTGATGCAGCTTAAGTATTTTCTGGCAAGTGAAGTGACAACATTGGTGTGATTTCATCATGTGCGACTATTAAATTTACCAAAGGAACCAACTGTCAGTTGTTGCTCACTGAGTTACCTACAGTGGATTACCTCTGTTAAGAGGACACTCTCAGAATGAAGGGTAATAATTTCAATGGAGGCTTGCTAGTATTATGTCTTTCGAGATGAAGCTATTATTGGACCTTTGCCTCTTCGAGACTCAACTTATTTTTATTTTAAATGACTGTCAACATATTTAACACTCACAGCTATGTTATGAACTCCCCGCTGTAAGTGCATTGAGAATTTTAAATGCGCTGACAAATACTTTGCTATTATTATTATTATTATTATTATTATTATTATCATTATTATTATTAATATTATTATTTATTATTATTAGTATTATTATTATTATTATTATTATTATTATATGAACTAACAAAATGACCAGCTCCCAGTTTGTTTGTTAGCTCAGTTGGTAGAGCACTGCACCAGTATCCCAAAGGTCATGGATCCGACCCCCGTACAAGCCTGAGTTTTTCAGACTATTTTCAGTACTGCTTAAGTAGTGTACATAACTCCAATGATGCCTGTCATCTTTATTTATTTTATTTTGATGTTCCATTCCTTATACTTCATTAATTCAGATGACAGGGATTCTGAATCAGACGGAGATATTGATGCTGGTATGGAGCCACATAGTTTCAGTACACAACAACAAGGAAGGGTGAGTGGACATTCTGTGTGTTACAATGTATGTCCCTTAATCGTTTGTGTAAAGTTCCTTTGCAAGAAATTACACTTAGTTATTGATACTTTATTGCTTTTTCTTCCCTTTTGACCTGCTGCTAAAACAACTTTCAACAGTTCTTCAAGTTACTCTGAAAAACGGCTGGGAGGATTATTATTATTTTCTGTGTTAAAATCAGTTTCAGTAGTTTCACTAGCAACCTTTGTGGTTTCCCAGGTACCATGGTATGGAATCCCAAAAGTATGGGTTCCCAAGTCTCCACTGATTAAAGTCAGCAGGTAAAGGGGAATCTTTGTGTGTGCAAGGGAAGGTGGTTGTGAGCAGAAAATAAGATCATTAGTAAAATAGTTAGCTTAGTAAGGGGTTATATTGAACGAGAGACCTCTGCAACGCAGCACTCTCAAGCTCAACAATTAGTGTAAAAGTAACAACCAACTAAAACCTAGTAGAAATGTTAGATTAAATTTCCAGAGAAAGCCACATCGAGGGAGTAATTTGGTGAGGGGCACAACATGTGAAGGGATTAGGGTTAGCTGACTATTGGAAATGGGGAATGGGGAATTCCATATAATTTTATAGGGATTAGGACTAGTAGTTTTAAATAGAGGGGTGAAGAAAATAAAATAAATAGAGGGAATTTGGGGGGGGGGGAACTCATTATAGGGATTAAGGTTATGTTGAGCGAGAGACCTCTGCAAAACAGCACTCTCGAGCTCAATTTGATGTACATTATGATAATGATGAGTATTACACTCAGGGATAGGGTTAGCTAGACATGGGAAAGGGGGAAACTCCCTTTTGAAGGATTAGACCTATTTAGTTTGGGGAGGGGCAATGCCGATTAGGGTTAGCAAATTTTGGGGAAGGGAACACCCTGTATACGGATTAGGCCTATTCAGTTTGTGGAGGGGCAAGGCTGTTTAGGGTTAGCTAATTTTGGGGGAGGGGGAACCCTGTATACGGATTAGGCCTATTCAGTTTGGGGAGGGGCAAGGCTGATTAGGGTTAGCTAATTTGGGGGAAGGGAACACCCTGTATACGGATTAGGCCTATTCAGTTTGTGGAGGGGCAAGGCTGTTTAGGGTTAGCTAATTTTGGGGAAGGGAACACCCTGTATACGGATTAGGCCTATTCAGTTTGGGGAGGGGCAAGGCTGTTTAGGGTTAGCTAATTTTGGGGAAGGGAACACCCTGTATATGGATTAGGCCTATTGAGTTTGGGGAGGGGCAAGGCTGCTAAGGGTTAGCTAATTTTGGGGAAGGGAACACCCTGTATACGGATTAGGCCTATTCACTTTGGGGAGGGGCAAGGCTGTTTTAGGGTTAGCTAATTTTGGGGAAGGGAGAACCCTGTATGCGATTTAGGCCTATCTGGTTTAGGGAAGGGGCAATGCTGGTTAGGGTTAGCTAATTTTGGGGTAGGGGGAACTCTGTATACGGATTAGGCCTATTTACTTTGGGGAGGGGCAAGGCTGTTTTAGGGTTGGCTAATTTTGGGAGAGGGGGAACCCTGTATATGGATTAGGCCTATTCAGTTTGGGGAGGGGCAAGCCTGATTAGGGTTAGCTAATCTTGGGGAAGGGAACACCCTGTATACGGATTAGGCCTATTCAGTTTGTGGAGGGGCAAGGCTGTTTAGGGTTAGCTAATTTTGGGGGAGGGGAACCCTGTATACGAATTAGGCCTATCTGGTTTAGGGAAGGGGCAATGCTGTTTAGGGTTAGCTAATTTTGGGGTAGGGGGAACTCTGTATATGGATTAGGCCTTTTTAGTTTGGGGAAGGGCAAGGCTGATTAGGGTTAGCTAATTTTGGGGGAGGGGAAACCCTGTACATGGATTAGGCCTATTGAGTTTGGGGAGGGGCAAGGCTGCTTAGGGTTAGCTAATTTGGGGGGAGGGAACACCTTGTATACGGATCAGGCCTATTCAGTTTGTGGAGGGGCAAGGCTGTTTAGGGTTAGCTACTTTTGGGGGAGGGGAAACCCTGTACATGGATTAGGCCTATTGAGTTTGGGGAGGGGCAAGGCTGCTTAGGGTTAGCTAATTTTGGGGGAGGGAACACCTTGTATACGGATCAGGCCTATTCAGTTTGTGGAGGGGCAAGGCTGTTTAGGGTTAGCTAATTTTGGGGGAGGGGGAACGCTGTATACGAATTAGGCCTATCTGGTTTAGGGAAGGGGCAATGCTGTTTAGGGTTAGCTAATTTTGGGGTAGGGGGAACTCTGTATACGGATTAGGCCTATTGAGTTTGGGGAGGGGCAATGCTGATTAGGGTTAGCTAATTTTGGGGGAGGGAACACCTTGTATACGGATTAGGCCTATTCAGTTTGTGGAGGGGCAAGACCGTTTAGGGTTAGCTAATTTTGGGGGGAGGGGAAATCCTGTATACGGATTAGGCCTATTGAGTTTGGGGAGGGGCAATACTATTTAGGGTTAGCTAATTTTGGGGGAGGGGAAATCCTGTTTAGGGATTAGGCCTATTTAGTTTTGGGAGGGGCAATGCTGATTAGGGTTAGCTAATTTTGGGGAAGGGAACATCCTGTATACGGAATAGGCATATTCAGTTTGGGGAGGGGCAAGGCTGTTTTAGGGTTAGCTAATTTGGGGGAGGGAAAATACCTGCATACGGATTAGGCCTATTCAGCTTAGGATAAATTAATTTAGTATAGGGGAAATGCTTGATCAGGGAGAAGTTGAAACTATATACGGGGTTAGCTGGCTTTTGGGAAGAGAGAACTAACGTGTATAATTCATTTCTCATAGGTAGATGTAGATTACAAAAGAAAAGAAAGGAAAAGTGAAAGAAAATTTAGATTGCAGTAAAGAAGAGTTTCCGGCCGGAGAGTTGAAAAGGATGCATCGGCACCAAGGCTCCTTGTAGCTGTGAGTCTTCAGGGGCAAAGCACAACTGAGCGAGGATGTTTCTAACCCGGTACCAGGTCAATGCCCGACATCCTCTGTGCCGAGTCCTTGCGGAGGAAAACACGAGAGAGAAGATACGAAAGTAGTTATGCTTCATGAATTCAGATGACAGGGATTCTGAATCAGACGAAGATATTGATGCTGGTATAGAGCCACATAGTTTCAGTAGACAACAACAAGGAAGGGTGAGTGGACATTCTGTGTGTTATGTCCCTTAATGGTTTGTGTAAAGTTCCTTTGCAAGAAATTACACTTAGTTATTGATACTTTATTGCTTTTTCTTCCCTTTTGACCTGCTGCTAAAACAACTTTCAACAGTTCTTCAGGTTACTCTGAAAAACGGCTGGGAGGATAATTATTATTTTCTGTATTGGCCTCATGGTAACAGCATTGTTTCTTTCAAATCAAGGGCAGCACCTAAAACAACAGTGCAAAAAGAGAATGGCATATTGAGTTATATAAGTATGCGAGAATTTTTCAGAACACAAGAGAAGCGCCTAGAGAAGCCATGAACCATAGGCATGTGCTTCTTGCGCACTTCTTGAAAATTCCCAAGTGCTTGCATTACTCAACAACGTACGAGGAACAAGTTTTTTGTTTCTTTTTTGAATGTCCCAGAGCTTCTTAGAGATTTGGGCAACACTTCAAACCGAAAGTCAATGCTCAAATTTGATGACACTCTACTCCCCTACCCCCCCCCCCCTTCCTTCAGACTTATTTATTGTTTTAACATTATTTTCTTTATAACATGTCCAGAGATTTGAAAGTGTACACTGGGTGCTTGCTTCTCATGAGATAATTGTAATGCACCTTTTTTGACCAATATACATGTATCATCATAACTTTTTACACTGGATTTTAAGTTAATATTCAAGTGTTTAAAAGTGTGATTTTGCTCTGGAAGAAAGAACTTTGTGCTTTCAATCTTTAATTAGTACATTGTATGTTGCTGCTTTCATAGCAAACGCCCATTTTTTTTTTATTTCCGAATGATATGCAGTTTCCTCTTGAAAAGACTTCTCATTGGCAGATGAATTTATTTCGTGCTGGTGTTCCATTCCTAGAAGATCACCATGTTTCCAGGGATTCTGTATCAGGAGAATACAATGATACTGATGCTGTACAACATAGTCCACATCAGCAGGAACATTTTTCAGGTCAGTGGTGTTTCTCATTTATTGTTTAAATGCGGTTTCCCCTTTTTACCTTAGAGTACACAGCACTTGTACTTCCCGCTGGAAGGTCGAGAGCTGAACCCTATGTACAGAGTTTTTTAAAACTTTGCAGAAAGATGAATCTTGATATGCTGATTGCAATTCAATGATAAAAAACGGGGGTCGTCTGACTCGTTTTTTAGTTACAGGCACATAAAGCCAAAATTAAGTGTGTTTCTAAGAGGCTCTACTGTTACTATGGTATGGTAATAATTGGGAAATTTTTGACACCATGCTCGAGGAAACGAAAAATTTTGGGGCATCGATCCATCAAAAAGTTGGTGTTTGAAAATAACGAAACCATTTAGAGCCACCTTAAACTACACTGTAAATGCCTGTTTCAGTTGAAGAGGTCCAGTGTTCCCTCATTTATTGTTTACTGGCTTTCTTTACAACAACGCCGCATCAGTTAATTCTAGGAAATCACATGGGGCATCAGCATCAAAACAGAATGGTATGTGTGAGACACGACTCTACTAATGATCAAGCCCTAATCTGTATCTCTGGTTTAGCAAATTTAAGTTCAATGCCAGGAAGAGACATCAGAGCCAATACACAACTTTGAGTTGCGCTATTTACAGCCTACAAGGTTGCAGAGTCAGATGAAGTTTTAAATTGACGAAACAGGATTGTGGTCTTGCTGCGTTAATCATGTTTTATTCTCTCAACAGGTATGACTAAAAAAAAAAAAGAACAAGAGGTCAAAGCAAAAGAGAACATTGGTACGTTGGCTAGCATTTCTGTGCTTAGCTATTTCCATTTTGATTTGAGACTTTAATAAAGTGATGATGACGATGATGATGATGATGATGATGATGATGATTGTGTCTTATGTCGTATAGAAAACGGGAATGATTCCAACTTGATTTATTGTCTGTATTATTGGTTTGAAGTGCATTCAATGATTTTATTGTCCTCCTGTGAAAAGTTTGTAATGTTGTCGACTGTAATATCTCTGATATTTCTGTCTTCTAACAAGGCGTTGTCGCTGCGCACAAGAAAAGGAAGCTGCATAATCTCTGGACGAAAGAAGAGGGGATTATCAAACATCTTGAGGACTTCATTAGAAAGAAAACTTTGCCAGGAAAAACCGAATGCGAAAAACGCATAGAACAAAGCAACGGAGTGCTTGCTAATAGACAGTGGTCAATCGTGAAGGATTGTGTAAGAAATATTATTTCTCGAGCGAGAACATTACAAGAACAAAATTCCTAGTGAAGGACTCTTGTTAAGGAAGCATTTTCATTTTAACTTCTAGTAAAGAAACAGATCGTTCAAGTTGTCTAAAAGTGGAGGCGTGAAACATCATTCTCATGAATTTCCTTAGCAAAACGAGAGAGGACATTATTCTGTGGTAGTATTTGTTCAGCCCATAGAAGAATACAAGAAAAATGTCTCTAGTTACTGTGAGCTCGTGGCAAGAACGCACCACAGATTAGTTTAGGCAAAAGTTAATGTGGTGAAGGCTGGTTTCACTAATGATAGAGTCGGAGTCGTAAGAGCACTAACGACTTATTAAAAACCAAGCAATCGAATTGTTAGCTGGATTGAATCAGTTGCATTTCCATTTCTCAGATTTCGATGCTGCTTTTCCAGATTCCGATTTACGAACTTGTGAAACTGGAGTGTCAGGGTCGACAGCAGAAGCGGAAGAATATACAATCGCGTGATCATTAAGACAACAAAAGAAAGAGCATTGTTATTGGTTGCTTCTGCCGCTTCAGCTCGCGACTCCAACAATCCTGTTTACACTGGATCATAAACGACAGTCGTAAGGAGAAGCGGATGAAATGCTTTCTACTATGTTGTTTAATTTTCAAAAGATCATAATGCCCAAAGTTTCCGATTACTATTCCAACTTCAACTCCGTCGCTAGTAAAAACTAGCCTTAAGGATGTTGAGCTAGGTGAAATTGTTTTGGCTGGAATAAAACGTTGTGAAACACTGCAGAGGAAATCAAAACTATTATTAAAGTGTATTATTGTCTTAAGTCCTTGTTACAGTTGTGACCACTACTAAGGAAACGTGAATATGACACTAATCAGTCTGCAGTGGCAGGTAGAAGTAACAAGGACAGGATCAGATTAGCCGGGTCTTGGTATTCTATCTGTTGTAACAGTGTAGAGAAACAAATTAAATTATATAACAGTCAACGTAAACAAGTAACATGTAGTCTTTAAGTGATTGTACTTTTTTTTGAATACGCCATTAAATTAAGTTGAAAGGCATTGTGGCTTCTTTATTTGAACTCTTTTCATCTTGACAGTGTTCCAGAGAACTGAATAAATCCAAACTGTTTTCTTACTAATTCACGATATATGGCAGATAGCAAAGTGGCCTTCAAAACATCAAACTACTCTGATCTGGGGGAGGGCTACTAAAAAAAGTTAATACGGGGGAGGTCCGACCCCTTACCCTTTTATATACCATTGTTGGCAGAAAAGGTACCCTTTTCGTATAACTCCCGCTGGAACAGTACAGTGAAGGTACGTGTGTTAGAAATATTTTAATGAAAGGCCCTTTTAAAAACTTAAGTCAGGACAGATTTGCCCACCCTTTCATATACTTGGACTCGTGAAATCCCTACCTTTTCATATACCTGAAGCGTGGAAAATGTACCCCTTTCAGGCGGAACGTCCCCGTATAGGCCATCAAAGGGAGTATCACCCCTCCTCTCGGGACTCCGAGTTATTGCTCGGCCGGAAGTCAGCCGAGTTTGAAAATGTTTTTCGTACTTCTTTGTCGTTTTATTCTTTGTCGTCGCGTTTCATCCACAAAGCTCACTTCTGGCGTTTCTGCGCAAGCGTAAGCTAAATTTAGCAGTACCTCTCGGAAGGCCTTGGGGACGAGGTTGCACAAAACAAGGCCACCGTACCGAAGGCCGCCATATTACAGCATGTTAACATCACGAACGCTACAATGACGATTCACCTTGCGTTTTTGTTTAACTGTGAACAACTAATATGTAGACAGAAGTGTCAATTAGGATTGTTTGCAAGTTCAACAGCGCTCCGAAAGGTTTTAACATAGCCAAACTGAACATCGTGCCCGTGGCTTCTACATACTAAACAGCTGTAATTTTGAGGGGTACATTTTGCTGAATAACTCAAGAACGGGATACCACACACTCCTGAGACTATTACAGGTAGTTTATTTACTATTTTTGTACAATATCTCAATTTCTTGACATTATTTTTGAATGATAAGCGATTATATTTTTAAATTGCGTGACGTGAAATCCAACTATAAAGCTGGCTGCAGCAGAAACCTTACTTTCTTTAGCAATGTCTCTGTTTCAAGTGACGTATTTCAGCAAACAGTTTCACCCTGCTGAATATTTTTTTCTTCTCGCATTTCACCGAAATTCCAGTAACGTTTTGCCAAAAAACTTCCGTTCTGTAATGGTCTTTAGTGGAAGCTAGCGGACTTATCTGAGGAAACACTCCTCGGATCAAAAGGAGACAAAAGCCACTAATCATTCATTGTTTTTATGGGTCATCGTTTTTTACTTACTCGGTTTTCTATCGTGTTTTGGGTCATCGTTTTCTAGACAACCATAACACAAGCAGTGTTGACTGTAATTGAAGAATTCGTTGTATTAGAGAAGGCAGTGCTACTATCTGCTCATGACGAACATGATGCAATAGTGAAAATAAAATATGGAAAGGAATTCAGATCTTGTCATTCTAACTTTGTCATAATATTACAAATGCGCGAGTAAATCAGTGAAGTAGCAAACTGCAATTTCTAATTGCCTTTTGCGAGAAGGCCGAGTAAAGGCCGACATGACCTCTTGTTCAGTAGTAGAGAACCGATTTATTGGAGTAGTAAGTACTGTTGATTTCTAAGGCCGATGGAACCGGAATATTGCCTAGCTTTTGCCTTGAACCAATTAACATGGAATTCGGGCGGTTTGTGTCATGTTCAAAGTGAGTTTATTCGCAGTGACCACCATTTTTTACATTTGCATTGAGAGTAGAATGAAAGGAGCCTATATTACTACTAGCGTATGACAAATGGGTGTCGTCCGCATACATTTTAGCCTCTGTTTTAGTTTAGTGGTTTGGAAGGTCGTTGATGTATAAAAGAAATAACGCACCTAAGATAGTTCCTTGGGGGATACCACGGTCAAGGGTACAGGTTTCAGAAAGACAGCCACTGGACGAAACATTTTTGCGTGCGGTTATATGATGGTATGATTCAAACCACTTAAGGGTGTTGTCCTGTATTCCATATAGACACAGTTTAGATAATTAAAATGATGCAATGGTCGACAGTGTTGAAAGCATTTTTTAGATCTAAAAAACGGACGGACAGCTTTAATATTTGCAGGGTTGATGTTAAAGGCTCAACTATCAGTGGCTTCAATTAAATGTTGTGATCAGATAGATATGCATAAAGTTGATCCAAAACTATTCTAAATACAATGCGTCGATGATGATGATGATGATGATGATGATGATGATGATGATGATGATTCTTTATTAAGAGAGAAAACGCTGATTAAACAGTTTAGAATTCGATATATAGTCAGAAAACCCCAGAAGTGACTCATCGAAGCATCTTTTGCAGAAAAAAAAAATTGAAAAAGCAAAGAACGTTAACTTCTAAAACATCTTTCCACTATGGTGGACTTTCTGTGCAGTGGTGCGTGGTTCAGCATGCGCTGGAAATTCGAGTCACAGTCTTTTCTGATAAGAAAAAGGGAAGCGAGAAAAAAAAAACTTTCTTGATGCTTTATATGGTTGATAACGGACGCGTGGCTTAAAAAACTGAACTGAAGATCATGACTGCCTTTTCTGCTATGTTTAAAAGTCTTAGCATAGAGGGGTGAATCACTATGTCGTCAATTGACTCGCGCAAGAATGCAGAACAAGATAACAGCTGTTGTTTCCTGGAGATGAAAAACACATAACGCTCCCCTTTACTTTTATCGCTGTGTTTGTAAACTTTATTATTGCGAGCAATAGTAGTGAAACTGTTGAAAATGAAGAGAATGTTTAAACCTTTTTCTCCGATAATCGAATGAACATTTCGTGAGATGAATTTTGATGAGTTCTTTTTTGGTCGTTTTCGTTGGCACTAAAAACAACAGCTGTTCAAGGCTTTTCGCTGTTTTCTGTGACGGTGCGGTTCGTGTTCATCGTGTTGGTTATTTTATTGCTATCTTTTTCGACAAAAGAGAAAATCGATCATCATCTTACAAATTTGCTGACGGTGCGGTTGGTGTTACTTGCGGTGATTATTTTGTCGCTATCTTTTTCGACGACCGAGAGACTCGATCTCCATCTTCAGAGTAAGTTATTTTGTTTGTATTTTATTCCAATATTTAGTTGAAGTCAACTAAGTGGAGTAGCTCCGTTAGTGACGCCGTTGAGATGAAATTGAAAGAAAGCTGTTAAAAGGAGCACTTTGAAGTTGCCTTTTTACAGGGATATTTTACAAAATGAAGAATTTTCGTGTAGTTGTTGGCCTATCGAACTCTTAGACGAACAATATAACTCTCTAATTATCACGAAAAGCATAATTATCATTCTGTGCATATAATATCACTGTTTACTAGCAATTGTTTTATCATGTAACTGTTGGAATGCAAAATACGAATTTTATAGCAACAAGCACAGGGAGAAACATCAATTGAAGAAAAGGAAAACTTACCCTTTGGAATTAACTGACTTGCGGTAGAAATTTAAGCTTTTCACTCCATATTATAATTTGTAGCATTGTTGTACTAGATTGACAATTTCAGTTCCTTTCGGTCAAAGAATAAGGATTACCTAAAAAATTCAGACATGATTCCAATCAAACTAGAACTCGAGTATTGTTTGCGAAAATATCAGCTCAAGTCAAAAGTCAAAGTCAAATCTTGTTGTGTTTGGAGGGAGACAAATATCCGGTTACAGAGCGAAATGAGCACAGTTGGAACTTTGGAATCACAAGCCTTCAAAAACTCAAATATTTTTATCGTAAAATATCTTTGGCTAAGGTTTCTGCAGCTAGTCTGAACACTTCGTTTAAAGAATACTGGCAGATCGCCCAGTGCTAGCTTGCTACGTTCAAATGTTCCGGTATTTTATTGAAATGAGTGATCACAACCGAAAGTTTTCGGAATGTGTGTACATTTGTATAACACAAGCAAAAATACAAACAACAATCTAAATTGAAAGGCTTTTACTGCATGGCATTTTTGGGAATATGTGTTTCAATTTAATGTCATGCTTGGAAAACTATTTCATTGGATCACAAGAACTCTCCACCAAAATATCACGCAAATCATGTGAACATTACCCAAATTTATTCACATAGTCATATATAGTCGATTGCCCACTAATGCTGAAAGTTTGTTGAAGGTCTTTTTAATGTACCTTGCATGTGCCTGCTTAGGTAATTCCATACAAAGCTGATTTTCATGGCGTGGAAAGTCTAACAGTCGCGAAACAAGACGAGGAAATAAAAGAAAATTACGACCCACCGTTTTCCAAAAATAAACATCGTAACAGATGTGTTGAAGTTAACCGTTTTTAATGAGTCTCTTCTTGCCTGCTATTTCCAAAGGCAATTTACCTCTCTTCCATTGATTTTAAAACAAATTGTATGGTCACAAGAAATGAAGCCATTAATATCAAATGGGAGTTATTAAGATTCCTCTTATATTTCATGCAAATTCTTTTGAAGGGGATCTTCTAGTCTGTCTAGGTTTTCTCAATAATTTTCAATATTTTACCGATATTTCTTGTATATCGGGTAAATGAGAACCCAAATTCCGTGATAAAGGAGAGCAAGCTGAAACTGCGAGAGAAGCAGGAAACTAGTAGCGTGTTCACAAGTATAAAATTTAACATATAAAATTTTGTATATTTTTCAGTTAGCAATTTATGTTCTGCACGTCGCAAGCTAATACTTGTCATAAATGTTCATGTGACAATAGAGTTTGCAATCTTTAACCCTTTAATCGCTATCATTGACCAAGATCAACTTTCTCAATATGACATGATTTTACTACTTAAAGAACAAAGGAAATTATCATCTCAGGTGGTTAAACAAATTCTCCCACTTGCAACGGAAGAATATTGAGGGAACAGAGAGGAGAATATGTATTCTGATACCAGGGATTTAAGGTTGAGAAATGAGTTTTTGGCATCTGTTAGGGTGCTCCTAACCCCCAATTTTTTTTTCATTTTAAATGATTCGTCTCTGAATTAGAAGCACAACCGTGAAAAAAAAATTGATTCGGTTGAATCTTCGCTTTTCTGTGCCCCGGTTAAGTCTCGAAATTACGACCAAAAACGCCCCATTTTGTTTCACGACCGAGTTATGGGGAGATTGGGTTCAGCGCTTGTATGACGTCATCCCGGGAACGGAAGTTCTGTTGCGCTTACAAAGTTCTTTGAGGGAAGCTCAATAATTCTAACTCTGAAGGCAAATAAGACATGATTTTAACCGATAATTTATATTCATAGTATTGTCACATGTAACATTTTTCTCCTAAGAGAAGATTTGATGTTTTACAAACGAATGAGCCAAAAGCAGACCGGCTGTTCCTGAAATAAACATATTCCCATCGGCTGACCTCACAAGCATTTTATGGCCTTTTATGTAGCTTTTGTACATTATGCTTTTGTTTCCCCACTAAAATTCTCCACTTTAATGCTCCAATTTTCCCTCTAAAATGCTCGGTCTTCCCAAAAAAACCTACTAAAATGCTCGGATAATGCTCATTATATAAACGGTTTTTAATTAATTTCAAAGTTTTTAACATGGTGTTAACTGTTCACACTTACAAAAACGTACAAGTGATGCAAGTAACAACAACAACAACAACGTATACAAGTTCATAAATACAGCCAAGAAAACTAATTCTCGAAATCATCTATGAATTTTGAGTTTTAGTCCTCATTTTCTCTAAAAAAAATAATTTCTTTCTTAGTTTCTCGAAAAAAATTAATTTTCCGGGAAAAAAGCCACTAAAATGCTCGAATAATGCTCAATGCTTTTGCCTCACTAAAATGCTCGAAAAAATGCTAGCATAATGTACAAAAGCCTATTTTTATGCGGTGAAAAGAAATTCCAATGAGTCCGTTCAGTGAAAAGATCTCTTTAAACTCGTTCATTGTATAGTGATGCAACCCAAACATGTGCGTGTACCATGTTTTCAATGTATCGTGATATTCGGTGTGTTGCGTATCGGATACACAAAGGATTTAACCGCAGCGACACAAAGTAGTCGATCCAGAATGTAATGGCAGCTAAAATACTTGTTCCTCGATATGTACCTTTAGGAAAACCTCATCAATCTAACTTCCTTTAAATTTTTCGGCTTTCATGAGTCCTACAGTCTTCGACACAAGCGCTCCACTTAAAACCGGTTTCCAACGTCAACAATCAAAATATATTTCAGAGGCCATGCTAATTCACTGACAGAAGCCCATGTCACTGATCAATACATTGAGACTACTAAGAAAACTTGAAGTGTTTACAAATCAAATTGATTAACTTCACCGAATTTAGTTGATTTAGACGATGGTGCCACTCGAACTTCATGTTCAAATGGAGCTACATGTAGTAGAATATTTCCAATCGCGTCAAAATTTCTGTCAGTTTGTTTACATCGGGTATATGCAAATTATTCTACCAACAGTTTAGACGGATACGTAGCCTCAAATTTTATTGCAGTAAGCTATATTTATCAAATTTTACCTTGCCTTGACTTCGTTCACAGTACTGCCTGAGGATAACTAGAAGTTCAGCTAATCCTCAAGTCACGTAATTCGCATCGGCTGAGCTTACTTTCCGTTCTCTTGTCAAATCTACCTTTCCCTTCTTTGCATAGACACCATAAATAAAGACTCTCCCATAAATACGCGCTTCCACAATTAATTGCTGATATTCGTTTAAAAATACCGATCTAAAGTCGGATGTGCGCCGTTTATACAAAATAACATTTATTGTTTTCAAACCACTGCAAGATTGCCATTGCCGATGCACGGGTACTCGGTCGTTCACGATTGAAATGTTAAAGCAAAACTTTTGCTCACCAGCAGCGTACACAGAACCACGAGGTACGGCAGATAACACTTATAAACGAAGTTAATCTTTTTCGTCTTCCCTTCTTCCGCGAATCTTGCTGTCCGTTCCTGGTTTTCATAACCATGAGGCTCGTTCGAGCCCGTCGCCGATTCTGTACTAGTTCCACTTCAGAAATGAAGTTAATTTGGTATTCACCCTACACATAACCTGACTCTGACTCCGAGGACGAGGAGGACATGATTCCAACACAATTTGGACTACTGCCAGGCTTTTACCCTCCAATATGTGCTTCGATGACCCCAACAAACGCTTGCAAAAACAGGGATTGACTGAGACGCTTTCTTTCAATCGTTCCCAGGATGATGTCACCAACCTTGTTAGACCCAGACTCCCTTTTACTCGGCCGTGCAACAAATTGAATGAGACTTTGGCTGTCCATAAAAAATGTATTTTCTCGCGTCAAGGAATGCACGTTGCTTCAGTGCTTTCCATACAGATGTGTTGGTATTTGTCGCCTGAGTTATTTTGACAGTCTACGTGATTATTTGTTATCAGGTATATAAGGTGTTCTTTGCAGATTCAAGGTCACTTGACGGCATCTCTCGCTACCGTTCTGTAAATTTTCTTGTGTTTGTTATCTTTTTGTTGTTATATTTAATCTTTCTGAAAGGTTATTACCAGTTTGTATATTTTTGACATTATTGTTAGCCTACGTCTTCGTTAGCTGTAGTTTGTAGTATGTTTATCCATGTATTTTTCCCGTGTTTCTAGCTATCAATAAACGAGATGCCTATTCCTGATTCTTGTCTGCGTTTCATGGTTTCTAGAGTGAAAATGATTTGTTCTCGTTTCACTGCAGAGTGATTAGAGAACAAATCGAGGATTCAACCAAATCCAATAATTCTTTCGCCGAAATACTCCGAATGATAAGTAGATTTATTTCGGCGAAAAAAAAAATTGGGGGGTTAGGTGCACTTTAACTTGCGTATTATTACGATAGGTTAAATGTCTAAACGCATGTTCCCTTTCAAGCAATAATATTTGAAACTCTTTTCGTTTTACTTTTGTATACAAAAACAAAATTTGCTGTAAGCTGAGGCAATTTATCTTTCTTTGTGTTTCACTGAATTGTGCGGTCTACTGTCTAAAGCTGAATTGTTAGTAACAGCATCTACAGTGTCGTGCTCTGTGCCTTTTTGTTTTATTCTATCAACTTTGCCATCAGCTATAGTTGTCAAATTTAACAAAATTTTGACAGGTTCTGTTTAAAACGACCAATCGAAATTTTGCAATGACAAGAGTAATGCACATGTCATCGGTTCCCCGTGGGGTCGACCCCCGGGCTAACCAGGGGGATTGTAAAATCAGTCGAGCAAACTGAGGAATTTCCCCGGGGGTCGGGGAATCTCGCAAAACAAAGTCCCCTGGGTGTGGTGTCTGTCAGCTGAAAATCCGCATGACATCCTTTTCAAACTTGTGAATTCCCCCACCACCTAATCTTTGATTGTAAAACAATGTCAAGATTTTCCCCTACCCTCGGGCAAAGAATCCCATCCATCTCCTTGTATTCCCCCACATATCTCCCTGGTAGGCCCGGGGGTCGACCCCACGAGGAAGCCGATGACATGTGCATAAGTTTTCATACATCGTTGAATTATTTCAACGGCTGGAAACACCTGACCTTTTGGCTTAAAAAAAATGTGAACAAGATATAATACTTTTTTTTTATTCTTGTGTAGTACGGCAGGATATTTTTTACGAGTTACGCTCAATATACACTAGCGAGTCCATTGGGGGTGAAGATGTCCCATTATGTCATACACTAAACCATACAGCAATAAATGTATTATTCCACTTTAGCTTTTCGAGAAGGAAAGGCCTGCAGTAGCAACTCCTTTACCTTCGGAAATCCGCACTTTTTGACGTGTTTGTTCCTTGGTCAAAAGACAGAAACTTTTCAAACTTGTTTTTTCACACGAGCAAGCATAGCATCTTCAAAGGATAAAAAAAGTGTACGTAAGGATCAAACAGGACGTTTTTGCAGCGCAAATTGTTTCACGTTTAAAGGACAAGGCGAGTTTAGTCTGAAGAGTTGACGGCTGAACAGATCCCTATCAATAACAACAGCAAAGCCAGGGTTTTTGTAAGCTTACAGTCCAAAAAGGTTTAGATGTAAACAGCTGAATGACATCGTTTACCTCAAAAACTTTGGGTTGAGCGTAGATGAAATTTTAAGCCGTTCAAATCGGTGTTGCATAGTATAAATACTTAACAATTATGCGCGAACTCGCGCAATGTATATAGGTTATGGGCCAAGCGTGAGGTCAGGATGGCGGGACATTGGCCAAATTATTTTTTGCTTATTTATGGACTGAGACGAAGGCGAGGTCCATAAACACGCAAAAAAGAACTTGGCCAATATCCCGCCATCTTGACCGCACAAGCTTGGTCAATAAAGGATTTATTATATGACTCAAAGCATTCTATTAAAAGACAGTAAAACGCGGGACGAATGGGCTATCCCGAGCGGTCAAGATGGCTCCATCTAGACCTCGCGGGTAGCCAATCACAGCAGGAGAATATAGTAACAAGTCATATAATATCGCCTGTTATTGTTCAACAAATTATAACACTGTCCAAATTGGTTATGGTGCATAAAGTGTTCGTTGTATGCACACAAGAGAATCCTGGGATATACGCATATTTACTGTCAAGTATTGGGAGGGAAATAACGGATTTTACAGCTTCTCTGCATTTAGCTCATGTTTTTGATACGAAATCAGTTATCCTGCATAAAATCGCCTTGTCAGCTAAGAGTAATGGATGACAAGTTGTAATACCAATAGACAACCAATTACTTCTGGTAATTATTTTCTTGCAGAACTCGTTTACCCGTGTTTCAAGGCTTTGAAAGTTCATTATTACCATAAAGGCAGCTGGTTCAACTACTCTACGATAATTGACGTTAATTTTGGTAAATGTATTAAATGTTTCTGTAGAACTCTATTGGATGTGTAATGTTGTTGTAAATCTGCAATATTATTCCCAATAATACCTGGTGTTTTGTTATTTGAGCATGGAAGGGTCACCTTCTGCCTAACCTCTCCGTTCTTCTCGCACTCCTCTTTTTATCTTGTTAATCTATGGATAAATACTTCAGTACATTTTTTGTTAAACCACAGTAAAATGAATATTTCCAGACATTTCTGTTATAATCATTGGCTTTCATGAAAAGATCAATTCAAGTGAAGGATCAAAGTCAGATTTATATTTTTACATGAATATTAAAAAAACAAAACGAAAGATTTTCGAATTTGTTGGCTTTGATATCATCAAAGTGAAAAATTATGACCATTTGAATTTAATTAGTACCGGTACTTTCTCTCCTGATCCAGACATGCATTCAATGATACTAAACCTTAATATAAGGATTTGATTGAAATAACGGGAGGAAATAGTCTTGATAATTAAGAAATAGCAGATTTTAGCTATCAAATCGTTTAATAACAATGTGATGAAAAAAAAACTTAAGATGAGGGATGACATTATTTTTATCCAGGAAAAGTGAGAATCTGAAGCTATCATCCATTAAACCCTCGTGCATATCCGTTTGCCCTTTCTTAGGTAAGTAATAGTAGTTGCTGTTAACTGCCAGGCTCGTTAATTTCAAATTTCTCATCGAAAAGGTGGTAAGTAACGTACATATGGCAGATTTTCTAATTAGTGTGAACACTAGATATCATGTTCATCACACATGGCTACCTTGAGATTGCTCACCAGCTCCCTACCAGAGACACGTGAATCGTATCTGAACACGCCTAATTCAAACACTGATACTGTTTCTGTGCGTATTTATACACTATGCTGTGGGTAGAAATAATTTTGAAAGGCACGTGATCAAGTTGTTGTCATTGGCCTTATGGACAGGAAAAGAAAAATACAAGACACAGTGGCTAACTCGCGGGCTACTTACCATTGTATTTTGGTACCTTTGATATTGCAGCAAATCACGTCATTTGACCTGAACAAAAAGCAACCCAAATGAACAAACAATGGCTAAAAACAAACCGGAAAATAATGCAGTACAATCAAAGAAAACAACCAAAACAGAACATTTGATGTAAAAACTTTACAGACTATCCACTGGCCACCCTCTTGTATGCCTGAGGGCTCAGTTTAGTGTTGATATTAACCTTATAAAAGTATTTTACTCATTTCATAAGTTCATGTTCATCCATGTCCTTTATTTAAATACGGATATTAGAGTAGCAAGGTAGTGAAAAACTGATTTAGGACAAAAAAGCATTCAGTGTTAAAAGGTGTTTTGATCGTTATCAAGGTTAACATTAATTTGAAACAACAAATGAATGTGACTACTTACCTCAATGAACTTTTTAATCATCTTTTTTTCCAAACAGGAAACACTGTTACATAGAAAAGAAAATACATTGGCGCAATTAAATATGAACCTCTTCAGCATCCAAGTGCTTTTCTATCTGTTTGTGCTGATGTGGGATGAAAACAACAGCGCCCTCGGAAGAGGTAAGAACGCAAATTGTTTTTGTTTTCGATGTCGATGGTTGAATTTTCCTCTAGTTGTTCAAATTGACCCTCAAAAGGAACTAATTTCGAACGAAGAATAAATATCTCTAACCTAAGAGTTGTAGTGGCTCCCGATTACAGCCCAGGTACCAAGGTTATCTTTTGTCGAATATTCTCCGGCTTGGACTAAATTTACCTGACCCAGCGTCATAACCGAAAACTAAAAGATCACAACCGGCTTCATTAAGCAAAGCAACCTTTTCACATCGATCCAGCATTTCCCACAAAAATTGTTGCAGTCGGCTGCATTCGCATCAATATACTATCAACTTTTACATCCGGTGCAAATTCTTGGTTTTCACATGACGTCATCAAAACCTAAAACTCAAAAGTAAACAGACTTTTTACATTGTTATTTTCATCACGTAAAAGACACATTAGAAATGTATCTGCTTCCATGTTTTCAGCTCGGTACCTTGCCTTGTTTTTAAAATAGAGCAGTTTGAATTAAATAGTTTTTCACAGTGTGTGACATAACAGATATCTGCCCACAAGCATATCACGTACATGAAAATATCGATTCACCCTGTGATTTTGAGGTTTTAAAAGCCAATATGACAAGACAACCGTCTATATGAACGTTTGCAGGGTCGACAGAGCGAAGAAAGCCTTTGAGATAGCTTAACTCTTTCCCAGCGGCCATTTTGTACCTCATTTTTTATAATTTTTGAGGGTTGATGACGAAGTCAATTTCTTTCTTCCATAGTAGGGGTTACCACGGAGATTTTGCTGGTCCACAAGACCGAAGACTCTATCTTTGTTGTCACGCTCGTCACCCTAGCTGTCGTTTATTTCTAAACGATTACTGCAGCTACAATTCGTTACTTATTTGATTTATAAGTGTGTTTTTCGAACCATTTTCCACCTCAGAAGCCCCCTTTCTGGCATCATAATGCTGGGTTGATGGGTAGAGGCCATCCTTTGAAAGAAAACAGGGTTAGAAGCAATTTCACACCAAATCCGCCGCTCAACGAATTCGAGCGAGTGATGGCAATTCACGGAGTGAAGTTGTGTCTTAAGTCGTTTTGTGAGTGGATTCCGGGACCTGGCATGGCAATTTTGGCGAGTTTTAACTTGTAAATAATGCAATCGGTGCAATCTTTTGCCAGCAGGACCGGGTGGCTCGACACGGTTCTAAAAACATACGTGAAATGGAAATTGGCAGAGTTCCATGCTGCTGTTAGGCAAGAGTATCCCAGAATTCCTTTGGATCGCAAACGTGAAAATTACAGACCATGAGAGCAACTGAAATCAAATAGCGTTAACCACGTCGCGCTAAAGAAGTGAGCAGGAAAAGTGGAACAAATTGCAAGAAGTGGAATCGAAGTTTGCTGCCAATGTGAACTTTTAGCTTCAAGGAGAAATTTTGTCTGAAAAACTTCAAGACAAAGTTGCGTATTGTTTGGTGTTGTCCTACGATGTTTTATGGTTTTGCAACAAAATAAACAGTCGTATTCAAGGAGACTCGGGAGTTTTGGTCATTTAAAGGGGTTTAAAGTCCAAGCAAATGTGTATCTGGCAACAATAATGGCTTATTTCTAACATAGTGCGAGATTTGAGAAAGTTGCAGGTTTTTAAGGCACCGGTCTTCAAGGACCGGTAAATTACAGAGCCCGCAGGGAAAGAGTTAAGTAAGTTCCAGATGTTTTTCACTCGTTTCCGGCCGCCATGTTGGAGCTCATCAAGATGGGCTCCAACATGGCGTTTTCATACTAAACCCAGTAAGTTTTAGTTGTATATTTTGACGAATAACTCGAGTACGGGACGTCGCACAGCCCTGAAGCTTGGGCATATTGTTTATTTATTACTCTTCTACAACGTCTCAGTTTCTTGACGTTATCTATTGAATGGTTGACGATTTTATTTTATTTTACTTGCGTGACAAACGCGTGACTGAAAACCAAGAATAGGTTATATGCCAATTTCTTGACGTTTGTTCACTCCTTTTGAATTCCGTTTTGATAGTTTGAAAGATAACAGCAAACATTTAATGTTTTTTTATGGAAAAAAAAGCAGAAACTTTTATACACTGACGTACATGGTAAGGTAAATAGCTTCTCTGTTAAAAATTCAAGAAGTACCCAGATATCTTCACTCTTTGAGTCTCAACTTCAAGATCAACCCTTAACCCACGATTATCTTAAAAGGAAACCGAAATTTCCATTTCGCTGGCTTTGAGTGTGTTTTCTTCGTGAAGGCTACTTTTGAGCAAAAACAAAGAAACAGTTAATAACAAATAGAACTGATATATTGGTGCCATTATGAGTGTTTCCATGATTTAAGGACAAATGATGACTTGTAACCCACTGCCACTCCTGATCTCGCGGGTTCTCTCCTGTTCTTTATTACGTGATCTCAACACGAATTCCTTTTGGTGATCATCTCTTCATTTGTCAATGTATTTGATTGTTTATTTGTTGATGAAGTGGTCATCAGTTTAATGTTTATTGCAACTTTCATTTTTTACAGCATGTGCTCCAGTGGTAAAAAACACGCTAACAAGCCCTGGATACCCGAACAAGTATCCACGCGGCATGCACTGTACTTACTGGGTTCCAATCCCAGACGGCATGACATTGCTAATTACCTTTGAAGACTTTGACTTGATTCCTGCCTTGCGGGGGTCTTGCATCAAGTAAGTAAATAGAGGCGAGTTTTCTGGACAGTTTATACTCATTTAATTCAGGAAAGGGTTCAGGTTACAAAGATACCCTAAACAAACCTTAACTGTTTCCACCTGGTAATGGACTACTGACCTGACTTGGAGGGATGACTTACCTGTCATATCGTTGGTAGGGAAAGTTTCTGACCCTTATATCATGGGAACCCTAACATGCACTGATAACTTATTTGGCGCGTATGTTTTTGTGACTGATAAGATTTTGGCTGGTTACTTGCGTAACCATAACAAAAAAGCCTTAAACTCTCACGACGTACAAGACCGATATTGAAAAACAGCGTCTGTTAAAAGTCGCCAAAACAGACTACGATTTCTTGAAATTCACTTTGTTATAGAAGATATCGCTTCGTACTCACGTTAATTTGTACGTTTTCATCAATAGCATTTGGATTATTTACTTAACGACAGCTACTTAATTTCTTAGGTTTGTATATAAAGCTGCAATGTACACAAATTTGCGAAAATAATATCGGACCCTGCGTTCTTTTCTCCGAGTTTTTGGGATTTTCCTCTTTGATGCGCACCTAAAGTCGACTTCAGCTTACTATGCAAACCCAAAAAATGTATCAAAAACACGATTTGCGCTCATACATTTCAATAACATATTAGTATCATCATCATCATCATCATCATCATCATTATCATTATCATTATCATTATTATTGATATTATTATGATTGTCATTAGCATTAGCAACAACTATAGCAATAACAATGATAATATCAATAGTAATAACTGTGATAATGTAACTGTAAATGTGATCTTAAAGTGGCACTATGACGAAAATGGCACCTTTTCTATCTAATCCATTTTATAACTTAAACAAGTTGTATGTATAAGAAGAGAAATGCTGTTTACTGTTTTCAAATATCTCTTTTCGTTCCAGAGAAGTTCAAGTTTTTAAAATATGCAAATTAGCCAAGTGATGACGTCATACACTCAACGAAATTTTGATCAAATATGATGAAAAAAGATATCTCAGCCAATTTGAATCAGAAAGGTTTGATTCTTAGCAGTAAGATTCTACTAAATGTGCTCCACGATACGAGCTTTACAGTTTTGTTACCATGGCAACATACTGGGTTCCAGACTTCCCCAATATTAAAGGCTTTTCTGGCCACATTTAGCGTTCCATTTTGATATTTACTAATGGTGCGTCACATGCATGATCCAGCAAGCATATAAATATGTTAGCTCGAGTACGTGGCCCCATTTAATGTTATTTGACCTGAAAATCACTAACATATTGAAATCAAGTGGGTGGGGTCTGGAAAAGAGTGAGTTGCCATGGGAATAGACTTTTTTATAGCCGTAGGTGTGTTTCCTGTAGAACTATTAGCTGCTGTGCTGCAAATTAAATTCGAGTTAGGTCAAATTAGGTCTGTGCTGCAAATTAACAGAGGTAGCTATATTTATATACTTGATATAATATTGGATTGAGTGTATGACGTCATCAGTAATCTCATTTGCATATTTTGCAAATTTTTCAAAGTTAAATATCTCCGGAACTAATGCAGATATTTGCAAATGGTAAACGGCATTTTTATTCTTTCATGTACTTCTATGTGATACACCTAAAATATCAAGGGGTTAAAATTTGATCATAGTACCACTTTAAGTTGGCCTGTACCCATACGATTTAACTGATCTCTTCTGAGAGTCCCTTTATGTAGGGAATCACAACTGGAAACTTACTATTGGACTGCTCGTTAGTGGAGTTGCTTCCTTCATCAGTGGGTGGGAGTACCTTCTCTTCTTCTCTTTTTCTGCGCTCTAGCCTTATTTCCACGCTGTTAATGGTTCAATCCAGTTAACCATTGACTTTCAAGGCTCTCCTGACATGGCGTCTCTTCTTGTTTCTGTCTACCGGGTCAGTGAAATGTACAATGTTCTTAGCTCTTTTTAGAAAGGTTCTACTCCTCCCATAAATTATAGCGGATGATTACTATCGAAGTTTAAGAGCGGATGTCTGTAAATATCGACCAGAGGTAGGAATTATAAAATTTTCGGAAAATCCGAAAAAAAAATTCTGTGGACTGCCCTAGGTATTCTATTAATGAAAATATAAATTTTACTTTCATCGGATGAATATTTTGGTGATATGGATGGTGTCAAGTTCGAGCGCTTTATAACCTCTGCCAGATCGCTTTTTCGAGGTCCTAGACCGGGCTACGGAAAGAGCTCGATTTGAATCTAATTGAAATATCATTCAAGCCACAAAACTTCTAATCACATTTAAGAGGTTTGAACACGCATTTTGAGTGGTCGTACTCTTGAATTGATTGCGACTAGAATATTTTACAGATTTTTAAATATTTATAAAATTTTGAGGATTTCGCGGGAGGGAAATTTTGTCGAAATTCGAAGGCCAAAAATCACACCCGGTACCTAATTTCAAACAACAAAAACCATTCTACATTAAAAAGCAATCTCGAAGCTTTCAAAATATGTTTTTGAAACTTTGGGCAACATGTGAAATGAATTTTTGGGAACGCGAAATTCACGGAGCACTTGAGTGAAATTTGACCCTACTGACTTGACAGTTTTGAGGTTCGGCGCGACACAAATCAATACTCAAACAAATATTTCAGCCAAAATAAGTGTAATTTAGGCAATCTCAAGTCTTACAGTTATACATACATGATTCATAGACATTGAATACAAAATTTACAACAATTTTCAGCCGAAAAGAACTCATATCCCAGCTTTTAGGCACTAAACATATGTGAACATGCACTGGGCCAAGTTCTTTACACTCAAAGCCAATAGTTCACAATCTACACCAAATACCTATTCTGCTTAGTATATAATCAGGTGCACGATATGTTTGTTTGTACCTTTTGTTTTTGTTCGTCTTCATTTCTGCAAAAAGATCCAAAAACTACAGCGAAATCCCCGAACGATCGACGTGTCAGGCGTCTCGTGAAAAAGTCGAGATTGTGCTGTCCGTAACATGAAACGCAAGTCAGTTTTATTTCCGGGT
Organism: Pachyseris speciosa; assembly: GCA_016490735.1. Lineage (NCBI taxonomy): Eukaryota > Metazoa > Cnidaria > Anthozoa > Scleractinia > Pachyseridae > Pachyseris > Pachyseris speciosa. The sequence goes on from JAEMWC010001033.1 coordinate 214,404, forward strand.
TGTGAAAAAAAAAATCGATCACTGATCTACATGTTATAGTTGCGCCAATGGAATGAGCTGAAGCTCAAATTTTCATACGTTGCCGTTGTAGCATGATCACAGATTCCTGGTCCTCGAACGTGTCAAACAATCCACTGGTGCAATGTAAATAATTTGTTCTTTTTGTTTGTTTGTTTTAGTTAAGCACTTTTATTCGTCCCGATTGTCTATCAGATGAGGAGATAACTTAATACGTTGTGCAATACCTTTTTAACACTCATTTTATAAAGCATGTGCACAAATAACAACGTCCTAATACAGTCTAATCTTGTGCTTGCGGCATCCATTTTGGTAGCGTAGTTTCGTGGTATATAGTTTTCTCTAGCACTGAAAATAAGAAGCTTCATTGCCAGCTAGAACTCATCTGCTCGCTGATGTGGACGTTACAGCATGCGAATATGGAGCGTTGGTTGGGGGAAAGTGCGGTTCAAGTACCAAATACACTGAGTACATGCGTATCAGAGACTGCAATCGGTCAATTGAGCTCCACTTCACAGACACCCTACAAGTCAGTATTGCTAACTGTGGTTTGAAGACGGAAGCAGAGCTGATATTAGCGAGGGTTGGTAAGGTTGAGACACACCTTCTTTTTACTCTCGTGCTTAATAAGCTGTACTATGGTGTTGTACACGCGCGCACTGGAGTTGCAAGGCAGGTAAAAATAAATAGGTTTACCTATTGCCTCATAACTTGATTTATTAATCAACGGGTGTCAAAAATGTATAACGTTTTTTTGCAAGCTAGAGCTGATGTATAACACTCTACATGCGATTTCCTTGCTCTCAGTCTGATCTTTTTGGTATTTTATCTAGTGAAAGAGCAATCAGGAATTATAAAGTGCTTGCTGATTGGCCAAGATAAGGAATATCCATGCACATTCCCCGAGAAATTCAGTTTTATTTTATTTGTTTTTTGCACTCTTCCTCTGAAATAATTAATGGCCAGTCCCCACAGCATACTGAGATGAAGATATACGCTGTAGGATTGAAGAAAAATTTTTTACCCGACCCGGTTTTATGCTTTCTTCAGTTTCATACCCAAGTTCTACACAACATACAACCGGAACTTAGTTCTGAAAAAAGTCAACTTTTAGGCTCAAGGGGCTGATATTCTGTATTCTGAGAGCTGCTCATGAAGATTATTTTGCTGTTTAAGAATAAGGGACTTCGTAGTTCTACGGTAGTCCCGGGTAAGACAAGGTAGCCTGCGAATAAATCTAGATTTGATAACATGCTGAGGGAACTAGCACACTTTGCACTCATTCCCAAAGGAGCTGGAAATAAAACAAGGCTGGATCCTTGAGCATGTCTTGAGGATTGTGACTAAACTTGGGACTGAAAATATATCGTGTGATATAACATTTTGCCCATAAATTTTATCTTTACTTCCTTTGCTGACAAAATTCGTGCTATGAACGATAACCTATCAAAGCAATAAGCATCTGCTCCCCTCTATGATGAAAAAAAACAAAACAAAACAAAACAAAACAAAAAACTCTCCCTTTGGAATGTATTTTGCTATTGTCTCTCGCGTCCTGGAATGCGACCACGGACATCGACTGCACCGGAAAGAAGATAAGTGTTACCCTTGTCCCTAAGCGATTCTTGCAATATTTCCTCAGTCGGGCAATGAATATACCCATGCGCTCCCGATATACCTAAATTGCAGTTCCCATTATGTTTATTTTCATTTTTATTCCAGGTATATTATAACTTCATGACTCGAGCTTTGAAATGTCGATTTGCCCGAAGCACCGCCAGGATTCTGGTATAGGATGGCGCTGTCGGCAAAAGTTACAGTTCGAATTAGTGCTACGATTCAGGGCGTGGTTTACTTTCCTACCGTGACGTCATCAAATTCTAAAATCAAAATAGCAAGGTTTTATGAGTTTTTATTTACACCAGGTTGAAGATAACTTACAAATAATTATTTTCTCGAGTTTCCAGTTCCTTAGCGTCTTTAGTTTTTAAAGAACGGAAATTTTCATAGTGCGTGAGCAAGATAGGTAAGCTGTATGGCTGAAAAATAGTTTCCCTTATGATTTTCAGCGGTTAAAACATTTCAAGAATTCGAATATCTATATGTATAGTAGCTCAGAAACAAAAATAAAACCCCTTTATCGCATAAGGTAATGTACATTGTATTGGTTGATTTGGGGAACCTTACTTGTACATGTACTTACTTCAGTGTATATGGCGTCTGCATACAATTACAAAGCTCTTTAAAGTTGCGTGAAAATTAAAAGTTTAGGCAGATAACTCAGAAACGGTGTGCCACACAGATCTGAGTCTTGTGAAATTGCTCATTTGCCAGTCTTTTGTCGCATCTCATTTTCTTGGCTTCTTTCATGGAACGGTTTCGGAATTTATTCTTGTACGCCGGGTTTTACTACTGTACTGCAAGAAAAAAGGCACCAGACAAGTGAGCAGGGGAAGTCTGCCGAGGTCAGGTTATCAGTGTTCTATTGTGAATTGACTTTTTTTTTTTTCAATCAAGAATTTATTTTTTCCTAACAAGCTCACGTACACGAAGTGCCTGTGTCCCGGGTCCTGGGTTTGATCTCCGTTTGTTATGTTATGCAACACAATCTCGAATCACCCAACAGCACCTCCACAAGACTCCTGACACGTCGATTTTCGCTGATAGTATTTGCGGAAATGAGGACGAACAAGGACAAAAGATACAAACAAACATATCGTGCATCTGATTATATATTACACAGGATAGATATTTGGTGTAGATTTTGAACTATTGGCTTTGAGTGATAAGAACTTGGCCCAGTGCATGTTCACATTTATTTGGCGAGGCAAATAACAAAGCTGGGATATGAGTTCTTTTCGGCTGAAAATTGTTGTAAATTTTGTATTCAATGTCTATGAAGCATGTATGTATAACTGTAAGACTTGAGATTGCCTAAATTACACTTATTTTGGCTGAAATATTTGTTTGAGTATTGATTTGTGTCGCGCCGAACCTCAAAACTGTCAAGTCAGTAGGGTCAAATTTCACTCAAGTGCTCCGTGAATTTCGCGTTCCCAAAAATTCATTTCACATGTTGCCCAAAGTTTCAAAAACATATTTTGAAAGCTTCGAGATTGCTTTTTAATGTAGAATGGTTTTTGTTGTTTGAAATTAGGTACCGGGTGTGATTTTTGGCCTTCGAATTTCGACAAAATTTCCCTCCCGCGAAATCCTCAAAATTTTATAAATATTTAAAAATCTGTAAAATATTCTAGTCGCAATCAATTCAAGAGTACGACCACTCAAAATGCGTGTTCAAACCTCTTAAATGTGATTAGAAGTTTTGTGGCTTGAATGATATTTCAATTAGATTCAAATCGAGCTCTTTCCGTAGCCCGGTCTAGGACCTCGAAAAAGCGATCTGGCAGAGGTTATAAAGCGCCCGAACTTGACACCATCCATATGACCAAAATATTTATCCGATGAAAGTAAAATTTATATTTTCATTAATAGAATACCTAGGGTAGTGCGCAGAATTTTTTTCGGATTTTCCGAAAATTTTATAATTCCTACCTCTGGTCGATATTTACAGACATCCGCTCTTAAGTACTGGTCCGTAGGTGTTGTCTTGCGGAACACTCTCGTTTTGATGTTACCATCCTACGTCCCAACGGTCACTGTGTTCAGGAAGGATGACGATTTTTCCATCCTTGTGGCCAAGTGTTCTTCTTCACCTTGGACTTGTGATACAGTCTCCACCTATGAGGTCCACCTACTATCATCATCAATGGAGTTCAAATGGTTGGTGAACTCTATAGATTTAAGTTTCTTTCACACCCAATAACAGTGTTTGTATCAGCTACGTATCTACGTTAGGGTTGACTGTGGCTATTGCCCTTTGTTCGCAATCCTCATATTTAATACAAGTTACAGACGATCGTTGGCACGGGAGAGCCAATGGCAGCACCTTGGATCTTTCGATACTATTTTCTTTGAAAAAGAGAGTAAATACATAAAGTAGTGGACAAGAAAGGTGATGATAGGATAAGTTTTCGCGAAGGAGGTTCCTTCTGGGAACGACTCGTCCGTTTAAAATCTTGGACTGATGACTTCTAGTGCTTTGTCCATTGGGACGCTTGTAAATTAGGGAGCTTCAGCAACGAGGACGACGACGGCAACGAGAACGTCAAATAACAATGGGCTTAATGAGCAGAATCAATCGCCTGCACGTGCGTTCTATATTTTGGTACATTTCGTTGCCGTCCTCGACAAAACAACAATATGAAATGACCAAATTTTGTGTTTTCTCGATAACGTGAGCGAATGACGGCAATTTTTTCTTTCTATTTTCTTGCTTTGGCATCGTCCATAGCAATTTAGTAACTGAACAGTTCGCAAGCATTTTTTAAGTTGAACAATTTCCAATAATCGCGGAAGAGTTACAAAGACGAGAAGTTATGTTTTGAAATACCGTTTTCATTGCCGTCGTCGTCGTCGTCTTTGCTTAAGCTCCCTAATACGTCGTCATGCCCTTAACTGGTTCCAGCCTCAAGCCCTTTGCCTCATCTGCATGAAATTCTGTTTTACCGGCAAGAGAAGATAGAATATCTGCCAGGCATGAGACACATGCGTATACGTACAGTTCCTGTGGAACTCAAGATGGGCATGAGGCGCATGTTCACTTTGTGGACTTTAAGAAGATCATAGAGGCGAGGTTGTAGTTCGCTAGTAAGGTAAAGTTTCTTGTACTGGTTCGTAGTTATGACCTCTCTGTCTTGAAAATATTTCATGACATATATGAATTCTTCCTTATACTTCTTGGTCTGATCTGCTCTCAATTCTTTATAGGTGTTCTTATCATTTAAAGGCTGGTGCAAATTTTGGGTTATTCATTCTTGTTCATAATCACTGTGGTTGCTCCTTTATCAGCTGGCGAGTATCAGTATCAGTAACAGTATCACTTCCGCGTCAGAGAAAACCCCATCCGAACAATTCTTTACCCATCTGTCCGTGATTAGTCCGAAAAGTTCCTTGTTATTCATCACCACCGTCATCATCATCATCATCATCATCGTCGTCGTCGCCGTCGTCGTCTTTGTCATCGTTGTCGTCGTCGTTATCGGTCAGTGGCAGCGTGGGCGGCTAAAAACTTCCTGTTCTTATCCCTAGCAAGCTTGGCTATTTGGTCAGAAGAGAGTTGACCATAACCGTCGCTCATTAATCACCGGATGTATTGCAGGAAGGAAGTCTTATCTCTCCCTGGTCTACGCTTATAATTACCTTGAGATAAGGTATGAGAAGCATACAGCCTGGTTGGTCCATCCTCAGGCATACGGAGAATGTGGCTCAGAAATCTGAACTGACTTGGGTAAACTTGCTTAATGAGTAAACTAACTGATGTCATTTCATAAATTCGGCCGTTAGACATGCGATCAAACATTTTATGTTGAGCATCGTACGGTAGCACAAGGTGGTAAATGAGTTGTTTTCGTTCCTCACGCCCTTCATGTCTTAGAGAAGAACTGTAAACTGCCGTGAAACTATGTAATGTGTGCGGTGTATTATCCGATTTCCGATTTCCGATTTCCGATTATCCGATTTCTCCAAACGTCTTGCAAATTTGTTTTGTTATCGTTCTTTGAACTCGTGGTGTTCCCGTAACCGCATATTATTGATAAGCTATTTCTCTCCTTGTGACTTCCTCAGTAAGCTGCTCGACTTCTTTTGTATACGCTGCCATCTTGTTATCCAGTTCTTTGATCATCTTGACTGTCTAGTCTGACAATTTCTCCCGCCTACCCAAGATCTTTCTGCCCTCTAAAGGATTTTTCCGGTAAAACACCCTTGTGTTTGCAGTGAAGATTAAGTCGCAGATAGTTTCTGAATATTTTTTACTACTTCATTTTCCCTGTTTTCCAAGTCCCAAATGGTATTAACACCTTCCTTTCCATATTCACAACGTATACTTATTATTATTGTTGTCAAAACCTTGCGGGAACAGTTTCTGTTCAACTGTAAGTGCATGCTATTTTTTGGTTAGTCAGTCGGTGCTCTCAGGTAATCAGTGTTAAGTGTTTTTCTTGTGCGTAATTCTTTCTCTAAAATAACTTTTCATAAGTTACCATTCCAAAGTGTTAAAGTTGAGGAAGTAAATAGAGAATCAATGAGACGTTGTTTAGTTCCTGATTACACGAGACCGGTCCGAACTCAGCGGGTGCGACTTCAGATCGGTCCTGTTACTTAAATGATTGCCTGTGTTTACATGGTAGCGGACTGAAAATTATCTCAGACCGGTCGGACTCATTCAATTCCGTGACTCATTCACTCGGCCCGGTGTGAAGTCAGATCAGGGTACCATGTAAAACACGAGCACAGTGCAGCTTCGCGTCTCCTTGCAATTTCGCGCGCGCGTGTATTTCTCAAGCCTGGCACAATCCATCGCCAAAATTAGAGACTACTCGCAGTCTAGTTGTATCCAGGACTAAGTGAGACGATGATAGTGCGGTGAATAAAAGCACTTGCTTGTTCTTATTCGCTTACTTTTTAAAGCCTTGGTCTCGTTACCGAAAGCAATGCCGCATTTACCTTTCAAAAGAAACAGAGAGGCTCACTAAGGAGAGAAAACCATTTGCCATATTATACATTTGCTTTCATGTAAACATTATGCGGGTGTAAAATTCGTACCGATTTGGTCTCGTACCAGTCTCATGTAGTCACTTTATTAACTTACAGACTGGTCCCATGTAAACATACTCATATCGCTCTGACCGACGGACCGAGCTCATACTGATCTGAGAGTTTACACCGGTCTGTGATCGCATCAGTCTGAGTTCACAACTGTCTTATGTAACTAGGGCCTGAGAATAGTGTTTGTTTATTTTCTTTTTTCCGTAAACGTTTTTGAGTTTTATTATAATTTAGAACTTATAACTTCAGTTTCCTTTTTATTTCGTTAATTGGGTTTTTGTCTGACTAATTTAAACAGCACGGGCCTGAATTGAAAAAGAAACTATCCCGAGCGGTCAAGATGGCTCCATCTTGACCTCGCGGGTAGCCAATCACAGCAAGAGACCACTGAGAGAGCCAGTCATATAACAAATACAGCTTATAAAATAATCTTAACTTTTAATTCTAGAAGTGTGTATTAGTAACCTATTACGTTCGTTGCATAGCATCGTTTAATCACAAACAGTCTCTCTTGATCTCTTTTTCAGAGGCTGTGCTGTTGGTTTGAAAAAGAGTCTAGAGACATAACAAGAACATGCATTAATTATTGAACTATAAATAGCTTTGTACCCCTCCACACTGAACATAAATGTGTTTTCTTTGTAGTGGGGATTATTTAAAGCTTACCAATGAGCAGGGCCGGTCATTTGGTGTGTACTGTGGTAAGAAGACTGGGGAGACAGTTGAAGTTACTGGAGACTATGCAGTGATAATATTCCACTCACGCTGGTATAACTGGCGATATAGAGGATTCCAAATATTTTTCCGTTTCAACGCAAGCGGATCAGAGCCGACGACAATAGGTACTGTGACTTTTTAAGCGTACTTATATGTTTATTGTTAGCCATATATATTAATTGACATTGAAAATAAGCAATAGCTTGCCCTACCGTACACTGTAACTATTGATTCAAATCCACGCTGAGGGGATGAAAGAGAAAACGTTTATAGTTTTTGAGTGATCGAGTAACAATTGGCACTGTATTGACCGCGCTGCGCTGCCTGTTAGCGATTTCCACAGTGGTAATCGCCATGTTGTCGGAATTAACTCCTGAAAACAAGAAGTAGACAGTATCTTAGTTTATTGTGCAATAAAATGAAACAGTAATTTTACTTGAGAAAGGTGTTAAACGCAGCCGAAATACCTTCAAGGTTGTGAAATTGAATGTTGGCCAATAAAAATACTATTCAAATGAAGAATGATCCTCGCAGTTGTGAACGCAATTTATGCAATTGCGAAAAGAAGCCTGAAAAAAATTCAGGACTTCAACGGGGTTCGAACCCGTGACCTCGCGAACCCCGTTGAAGTCCTGAATTTTTTTCAGGCTTCTTTTCGCAATTGCATAAATTGCGTTCACAACTGCGAGGATCATTCTTCATTTGATTTCATTTCCGCAGTTCATATATGAATTATTTCATATATCATTCACAAAAATACTATTCACCAAAGCGAGTAAATATAAGAGAAGTTAAAGATATTGTGCATTGTACTATGTACTATGTACTATGTACTATGTAACTGCGTGATGCAGTTCTGGTCAATACCCACATTTCACCCTTGCTTACCACAGAGTCTCCAGTAGCTCAGTGGTTAGAGCATCCGACTAGATCACGGAGGGTCGTGGGTTCAAATCCCATCTGGGGCTCGGATTTTTTTCCGAGTTCCCATTTGATGCACAAAAATACTATTATCACAAAATATAGAGCCAAAAATATACTTTCTTTTGGAAAATTTTTGTTTTCTACGCACTGGAATCTAAAGACGCTGTTACACAGTGTGCAGTGTTTATTACAGCTTCTGTCGCAACGCCATTGCGAAACAAGTTGCAAGAAACCTTGTACCAAGTGTAACATACCCTGCAATGGCCTAAGTCGTTGCTAGACAAGTTGCATGAACCGTTGCAGAAAGCCGAATCGAGTTCTAAATTGGGATTAGAGACACCCCTGAAGGTACACGGTAATCTTAAGGGGCTGGAAAGAACCCTTTAACCTTCCCTTTTACCTCCGCCCGTTCCCTTCAGAACCACCCTAGATTTATTACTCCAGGGTTCTCAGTAATTTTTTATAACGCCTGAAAGAATGATGTAACAGTGTGCCTCGGCCCTTAGTTGATTGAGTGGATATTTGGCCGGAATCTATTGACGTGTTTGAGTACACAATATGGGAAAACAAACTCCCTAAGTTAACGCCTCTACAAACGTTGCGCGTTAATTTAAGTCGCGCTATTTTCTGCATGGATTGTAAAGGAAACACCCCGGATATGAGGATATTGCTATTTCCTGTGGTGATTTGTCATATATCAAGGCTAACAATTACTACGCTGTCAAATTGGTACGTGAAGTTATTGTATTAAAACAACCCCCAAAACGAGAAGCTGGGTTTCGCGTTAGTCTGGAGGACGTCTTCAAGTTGCGTTTGCTCGTGGCGCTGCATCAATTCATTTTTGTCACTAGTCTCTTACCTACATTATAGTTTTCAACGCCAGTCTCTGCTGAGCCATGTTACACTAGTCACAATGTTGTTCTCTGGATTCGTTTGCTTATCAGGTAATTTATGTGGTGGCTTGTGTTTAGCCAGCTACCTGCATGGTGTGCAAGTTATCAGTGGTCATGATCGGAATGGGGTCCATATCTTAATAGCTTTACCCGTAAGACACTTCTTATCCTTAAGTTCGACTAAGGGGTATGCTGTTATTGTGGTGACCTATCCATCGATACTTATTCCAGCCACGTGACTGTTGGATTCTGTAACCAGGTGATGCGTTTGTGGGACACGTAGGGTGCTTACCATTTGTCAGAAAAATCCGGAAATTTCGGTATAAAGTCAAATGGTAAGAGGTAGACCTCTTTTTCCGTTTTGAACGGAACGGAAAATTGAATACCATTTGAGCGAATTGTTCCGTTTCCAGGTCCTTTTGCGCCAGAACGAGTGAGAACGTATGACGGAACGCCCTTCAGAAAATGGTAAGCGCCAATATCATCCGGTTGGTCGGTAAATTCGGAAAATTGCTTACAATTATTCAACGGTCATTCCATCCGGATTTTTTTGACAAATGGCAAGCACCCGTGGTGAGCCAATCGCCAGCCTCCATCCAACCCGTAGATGTATAGTAGGATAGACCACAACGCCGGGATCTACGGTCCCTTCTCTTTGCGATTAGTGTGTGCGTTATTTTTACGTCCCTTTCAAGTTTTACGTGTGGAGGAGAAGGAGACAAGATCAAGGGTTTAACGTCACAGCCCAATGATGCGAACATGTGAACTGATGCAGATGTTACTTGTCCGCATGCAAAATATACGCTTCAATTAAACTATTGTTTCCTGTTAGCGCGTTATCATATATGGCATGCCATTTGGACGAAACGTCACCAAATTTTGCCTCCTTTTTACGTCTTGTCAAATCTAGACTTACAATAGAGACAAAAGCGGAAGACACCTCAAAATGGACTCCTTTTGTTGACTACCTTTAATTTGTCTTTTTTTCCTATTCCCCTGACGGACAATCTAATGGAAAATATGCGATAATTTTGTAATTATCTAAAAATTCTACAAGTATATTACTAAATTTCTCCACTGTTTTTTTTTCGTGTAACGTGCTCTTGTAATTGGTTTGTACATGTAATTTGTTTCTGTTACATTGCTGTTACATTAAAAGTTCCCCTCAATAAAATAATAATAATAATAATAATAATAATAATAATAATAATAATTAAGAAAAAAAAAAGAAAAACATGTTACTTGTCCGGAGTTCTCACCAACTCCTCCATGCATGTCCAAAACACCCAATCTGGGTTAAAGTAAAGACAAAGGAAGAAAAATTTGCATCATGTGCTCACGTTCTTGCCAAAACCTACAATTTGGCCATTTCACGTTGCTGTTTTGCTGAGGACGGCAAAGAAATGTACCAAAATGTAAAATGCACGTGCAGAGCTATTGTTTTTTCTCATTTTAACCTGTTGTTTTGTGACGTTCTCGTTGACGTTCCCGTCCTCGTTTCTCAAACTCCCTATTCTAAAACACGTTACGCATGATATAATTATTCGTTCTAAAAGCGTGAGTACATAAACACGCTGTACACATGCGCATCGAACAAAATCAAACGTTCGATAAAGTTAGATCTTTTTTATTGCAGATAAGTTGCCTGTGCTCAAAGCGAAAGACTTAAAACGGGCAAATTTCGAGGAAAAGAAAAACAAGATAATATTAAACAACTTCAAGCCGGCGATACCAAAGATATGACAGTTATGTTATTACGGGAAGTCAATCTCTCGCAAATGGCTATTTCGTTTAAATAACAAAGCTGGCAAAAAAACAAAAAAAAAAAAGTTGTCGAGGCAAGTTCTACCCTGAATCTCACTTGTACCGATAATGCCTGAGATGAACGAGAGCGATGACACAAACGTCGAAATTGTTTCCACAACCTCAGTAAATGTTCCGTTTGACGGGTCGGCTTTAGCAGAGACGAGTCGAGTCTCGTGTAGTCGAGCCGTCGACATTTTTTTCTACGCCAGTTCACAGTTCGAGTCGGGTCGATCGGGTTGACGCGATCCGTTGGCATTTGCTAAGCACACCATTTCATAGTTCTTTAAGCATTTTCTAAGTGTCGTGCAACCCGACTTCAGGTTAGACGGGCCGATTTTAGCAGAGACAGGTCAAGTCGGGTCGACTGGTATTTTCAACCACACACTGTTCACACACTGTAGTTCACGCCGAATTTTCTAAGTGTCTTGAAACCCGACTTCCGGTTAGATGGGCCGACTTTAGCAGAGACGGGTCGAGTCGGGTCGATCGGGTCGACTCGACGGTCGATATTTCCTAACACACCAGTTCATAGTTCTAGACTACGAGCAGTCTCTCAGCAGTCTCTTAACTAAATCTGAAGAAAAAGAGAGACTGCTCGCAGTCTATCAAAGTTCCGGCCGTGTTTTCTAAGTGTCTTGCAGTCCGATTTCCTGTTAAACGTTTTGTGTCCGAGTTGTGACAGAAGCAGATTTCTCAATTTTGAGACTCGTTGAAAGTTATTGGCTTCTGTATAGTCTCTCGGCTTCTAGGATCATTAAATATGTATGTATATGTATTTATAGGAGTAAAACTGGGAAACTTAGTCTTTGAAGCATGTGATCTTCTTTGTGAAGTTTGTTTTTGCAAGTTTTCTTCTGTCACATCACAGTATAGCAGGCGGTCAGTATAAAATATGGACTGCGGACTGCGGACTGCGGATCCGGACTGCCGACTGTGTATAAAACGCCGACCAGGTATAAAACACGGACTGAGTATAAAATGCGGACTAAAGGCTACGGAATTAAGGTACAAAACGCGGACTGAGTACAAAAAAAGGGAGTATAGAACAAAACTAGGATTGTACTGGCCCAGATATAGGTTAAAAAAACTTTGAGTCTGCTTATTCCGTGTCAAAATATTGTCACATGCGCAGAAATGCTCAGTTACAACATCGACCGGGCTGGAGAAAGTAAGAGTAGGGATTTTATCCCGAAATTGTAATTAACTCCTGGAGTTTAACCCTAGAGGGAGTCGAAGAAATTAGTGCCTCAAACAGAGCCACACACAATCAATCTATCAATCAATGACTTTAAAACAAAGTGACTTCTACAACAAATGACTTCTAAAACAAAATGTATAAAACGCGAAAGTGGGTGAACAAACAAAGAATGTTAAATTTAATGATGAATTCTTATCCGAAACTTCAACATTTCCTGTATGTATTCAAACATAAAATGCAAATACTTAACAAAAAATAGTTCAATGACTTGCCAAAATCTAATCAAAAGCTGAACATGTGATGCTTGTCACATCTGTTGTGACAAATACTGTACGACGGAAAGTACAATCCTTGATTGCAAAACAGCAAAACAAGAATTGTGCTTACACCCTGTCTAATCAACCGGGCACTAATTTTTCTGGCAGTGGTTTCTCAAAAGACTGATGGAGTTGGCTCGATCGGTTGACACCGCTGATGGCGGGTTACGGCTTACGACCACCACACGCGATAGTAACAGAGTAGCAGATTCTTGGAAGAATGTGTTCCTCACAAACAAAAACGTCTAGTAGATCTAGAAAGCGTAACTCATTTTCTGTAGCATGAAGCGACTGAGAGTATTCTTGGGTGGAATTCTATCAATATGTCATCAATACGCATTTATACACCTGGGTAGAGAGATGCAAATTGCAGTAAAATTGCAAAGTTTGTTGTCTGTGGAATTTAATGGTAGTAGGTTATCACGTTTGTAGGAAAAGGATGTGAGACACTGCTTGTATTCAGAGCTAAAATCTAATGCGCTAACAGCTGCAACAATGAAAAACGGTGAACATCCATTCCACAGTCTATTTACAACGTATAGTTTATACAACTGAAGTGATAAAGTTTTTGGTGGGACCAGGGAGGGAGGTGGTATTGAGATATTTTTCTAATGAAATATTAAGGGGTGTCAGATAAAAAAGACAAAGTTTTCTAACTTTTCAGCCATACCCCGCATTCAGCTTCTTTATACAGCTTTACATACAGTATATTTGGTCTGGACCACCGGCCGCACAAGACTTCCGACCTCGCTTCGCCATTGCATCTGACCAGGGGAATGTGGAAGCTGTCAATTCCCCCACCCTCGATGTGTAAACCTTGTGACGTCATGTGCATATCCATTCTCGACCCCAGAGCTCTTCCCTTTTGCACATGTTTAACGGGCATGAGGGTGGAGTGTTGTCTTGCTATTTATATATGCCGCTTGAGGAATAAGAAGGAAACATGAGACCATATTGGCCTTCACTCGGCCTCGCATAAGTGGCAAACAGAACTTGAATAATTCACCAACACGGTTGTAATATTATGGCAAAGTTAGAATAACAAGATCTGAATTCCTTTCCATATTTTATTTTCGCACTGTGGCATCATGTTCATCATGCACAGATAGTAGCACTGCCTTATTTAATACAACGTATTTTTCAAGTACAGTCAATATTGCTTGTGTTACGGATGTCTAGGAAACGACGACCCAAAAAACGACGGCATAGAAAACCGACTACCTAGAAAACGATGACCCATAAAAACAATGAATGATTAGTGGCTTTTGACTGCTTTTGATCCCAGGAATTTGTTTCCTCATGTAGGATGAACGGATGATTCGTACTATTTCGAGACTATTACGTGATGCAGATTCAGTGGATTTCACAATCTGCCATACGCAAGAAAGTGTTTATCAATAGATGTTACCGCATTAATCACACAAAAACTTACAATTTCACGCACCGACATTATTCACCTCCGCTTCTCACAAAATCACGGGGAAAAGGGGTTAGTCTTTGTTAAATATCGTTGACGAAGAAACAACTTTACGCCATACATTTCTTTCTAGCGAAATGAAATGTTTGACCCCAAGCGATCCCATTATCTGTTGCGCATAACATTGGTGTCCTCTTGCTGGCAACTCATTCATTGTTCCAAGTCTCCCGCAAAATGACTTCCGGTGAGTCGGGTCGTCTCAGTTTCATATGACGGGCCGTGGCGATCCGTGTCGGATAGACATTTACAACTTACGGTATAACCTCTATGACATTATGCTGGAAGTCTCACGCGAAATGACTTTCGGTGAGAAGGGCCGTCAACCACCTCAGTCCATCCGACTCAGATCGGGTGTATTGGACAACCCTCGCATTCCTTTTCCGCTTTTGTTCCCATTCCTCCCAATTTTCCCTCTCTTTTTCTCTCCCCCTCCCCCTCCCCTTTCACGCCTACCACCCAGGCTACAGAATGTACACGGAGTGCTCCTGATCGGTACAGCTGGTGAATCTAGCCTAAGAGATTTCTTTGAAGCTTACTAAGTTGTTTCAGATGTTTACGAATGGCTGCATTTCAACTGCAATGCCACCTGATAGAACAACATTCTCCGGCCATCTTTGCTGTTTCTGCGAGAAAGACTACATGGCCAAACGGGTTTCTAGAAGGCAAGTTTCTCAAACATCGGGAACATCAGTTCCGGTCCAGTGGCCACGAAAGCATCCCAGTATTATTTATAAAGTGGTGATACTTTTATATCTGAAAGTCACAAGAAGAAAATAAAAAAAAAACACACACACACACACTAGACCGTGCCGATGGTGCCCAAACGTACAAGTAGTCCCTTATTTTTTTTTATCATTTAATAAAGAAAGCGAAACAAGCGACCGTGTGCGAAATTTCCTAACGCGCACTGCGCTTATCCTAATTAACTGGAAACAACTTTCGAGTGCGCTCGCGTGTTTAACTCGATCGTTTTATTGTGCATAATCAAAATAAGGAAACTACTCGTACTCTACTTTTTTCCTAACATACCGTAAAAGCTCTATTAAGCCCCCCCCCCCCGTCTCTAATACGCCCCCCGTTTGGAAGTCGTTTTATTGTAATAAGCTCCCCCTCCCCTCTCTTTTTGAGACATGAGATTTTGTAATGAGCCCCTCCTATTCCCTCTTACGAAATCCACTTCATGCAGCCCAGTTGGTTTATTTTTATGCAAAGATACTTTTTGTCAGCCACTTGTTAATTTCGGCTCGTAAACCATACTCGTCGGTAAAATTCATCGCTATCAGTATTTTCGCAAAGGTTTGAGCAGATCTGAGTACAGGAAATTAGAGCCAGAGAGGGGGGTGGTAGCTTGACTGAGCCCCA
Source organism: Pachyseris speciosa (assembly GCA_016490735.1). Lineage (NCBI taxonomy): Eukaryota > Metazoa > Cnidaria > Anthozoa > Scleractinia > Pachyseridae > Pachyseris > Pachyseris speciosa. The sequence goes on from JAEMWC010001033.1 coordinate 229,785, forward strand.
AAATGGCCAACATTTTAACAGAGGACGAAATCAGAATCAAAGGGGTGATTATTTTGAAATTTCGGCTTAGGTGAAAAACCATTTTAGGCTCATAATAGCTGGATGGCAGCAGCTGTTCAGCCCATAGTGTCACGGTGGTGTGGGAGTGTCTATGTGACTTATTCTCATTCAAACTCTAACTCTCACACTAACTTAGGGCCAGAACTTAGCCCTAACCCTAGATCTTAACCCTGATGCTGCAATCCTAGCTCCAACCATAGTTTTGAGTAGTGCTTGGGTATTGATTTTCTTTGATGACGCCATAAGTCCTAGTCACGTGACCTTGATTTTCTCCTTGAACAAATATACACCCAAACACATTGAATTTGGTACAAAAACTCAGATTTCCAGCATTTTCATTGGCTAATCGGACACAGGCTACCAGCCTCGTATACCTTGCTGTACCTCATATGGTCAATGAACCCGCCAGCAAATAATGAAAGCTGAATTAAACTGGCGGTCGTTAACCGCTGGCCATTAAAAAGCGTCTCACAGCGGAATTAACGAGTACAAATTCCGAAACTGGAACCAAAATAAAAAATGAAATTCATTGCTGGGAATGTTAGAACGACAAAGACCAGTGCTAGCATCGTGTTTAAAAATTTTGTTGCAGCGTTGAGAAAATTTTCCGAGCTGTTGATGTTCAGCTTATAACAAAACACACTTTCATGTAGTGAAGTATCGCAAGAGTTAAATAACTTAACTAAAAGAAATTGACAAAAAAAAATTGTTTCAACAACGTGTCGACGTCGCAAGTCTGTAAATATGCTCATGGGCCAGTCTATTCAAGACAAAGTGAACAGCCACTATTTCAGCAAAGGTTACAGCGGCATTCACTATTAGAAATATATCGGACGATCGACATTAAAAGTTTTTAAAAACTAAAACTTAACACAAGTTGAAAGTGTTCTTTTACCTGCAGTCGATGCAACGTATTAATCATCAGCTTCAAACTTTCGATCCTTACAAATACTGTATGATGTTTTGTAAAAATGAGAAAAATCGCTCTTTTTGTTGTTTTCGTTATTCTGTTCGGCTGCGTGACCATTGTTTTTGTGCCACGCATCACACAAATTTCCAGAAGCCATATCTTGAAGCATAACCTGGACATTTGTTTTGCTTATCCCTCTTATATCTTGTTTCTGACCAGGTTTAGTGAGACAATGTTCCATTCCATAACAATAAATAGAAACTGTGTCCTCACTATTTTGATGAAATTCGCGCATGGTGCCGGTTTTTTTTTTTTTTTTTTTTTTTTTTGATGGATTACAAATTCGGTTCCTTCGACTCGTACATCTACGTGAAATCCGTTCCTCCCGCTTTGAGCAATGATTGAATATTTTTTGCGAAACCACTGCCATTTACAACCACTCGGAGCAAATAAACTCAGCACTTTTTCCAAAACGACCCTAAAGAGGCACGTGTTTGTGTATTAACTGTTCAATGCTTTGATCATGAGATGGTTTATTGTTTTATCTTTTTTTAGTTTCCCCGAAGGTAGTTTTGCCGTGGACAGGTTCTTTGATTGCGTTCCCGGTGGGATACAAACTTTGGTGTTCAGCTATTGGAATTTCTCCTATAAACATAACGTTAATAAGAGACTCAGCAGTTGTGGCAAATGGGAAAAACTATGCAGGCATCAAAGTAAGCGAGGACGGTATCTACAAATGCCTGGCAAGTAGCAAGGATGGAGCTGACGAGAGAGTAATTAAACTGATCATTAATGGTGAGAAAGATTGCGTCTAACTTTGTTTTTTTCCTTCAACTGTTTAACATGTCTGTTATTCATTTATTTATTTGTTTATTAATTAATTAATTTATTTATTTATTTATGTTTATTTTAAGTTTTAGATTTCCCGGACGCTTTTTTCAAGTACTTTTTTTAACAAATAATTCAATAAAAAGTAATTAACTGCCTTATAGGTCTTGTTTGTGTTCCATTCTTCCCATCCCAAAAGTTAGCTTATAAGCAATTGCAAGTCTAACTTTCAATTATCGTGTTTTGTTGAAATGCTGGTTTAAAATGCTTCAAAAGCTGGCTCAATTTATTAAGCTTCTTCACTTAAAGAAATTTCTCGAGATTGACAATTAATTATTCTAAAACAAACTCCCTGGGAACGCGGTTGATTGTAAAACATACGGAGATTGGATCCTCGAGGCAAATGTTTTTTTAATGGCCTAGTGAACCGATTAACGCTCCTGGAGTATTTTACAGACACATATGATCCAAAACTGCTACACGCTTGAAAATAATTTAATAACAAGATTGGATAGTATCTAAAAACTTATCAACATTTGGTCCTCCATGTTTGTGTATTTTGTGCCCACCCAGATTCATTTTCGTGAAAGAATTAAACAGTATGATATTTCATCTTGTATTGTAAGGTCCTGAGCGCGCACGCGATCCTCAGTTAAAATGATTGATTTTGATAGCATGATTGTCGTACTCAGGCTCGCTTTGCTGAAAAGAGGTGGTAACATAGAAAAAGTAGTCGATTTATCATCTGGTAAACTTAGGAGGGTTATTCGTTTTTAACTGCGATTATGACATGAGACACTACCCAAGACTTCCTTAATACTACTCCGAAATTTTGCGGTGGCGATTGGAGCTCCGAGGAATGTTCGTATCCGAAAGAGACTGGAATCGTATAATCTGGAACAACGACAACAAAAAAATGCGTATGGACAGGATGCGGGTTTGCTATGAAAGGAAGTTAAAGACAGACCCGCACGAACTCCAATATGGTTTTTGTCCCAGGTTGTGACGGCCCCACTAAGTGAATATCCTCTCTTGTGGATGGTAATTATTCCTGTCTATCGCAACAAAACAACAGTCCTTTATAAAGGTGGCAACTGATTTTATCAAGTTCGTGGGGAAAAAATAAAGAAAGGCCAAGATAAAATTTTAGTATCAATGGAGGTTTGTAGCTCATATGCAAATATATAGAAGGGACATATCGTATTTATTCGATTAACCGCCCTGTGTTCTTATTAAATTTTTGGACCTTGATAGTGGACGCTTATTCGAGGTGGGCGCTTATTTGAGGCTGGGCGCTTATTAAATTTTCACCATTTTCAGCGAGTGTACTATGTTTATTTTGCAACAAAACAATAAGTAGTAATAACTAAACGCGACGATGTAACAAAGCAAAGTTTCCTTAAAATACTCTGAAGAAAACTAGTACTTATTCAATTTCAATCCTCGTAGACAATGAATCTAGAGATTGTAAGCCAGTGAATAAATAATAATCAACACTACTTTCGTGCATTTCATTGTTTTTGGGTCTTAGGGGGGGAGGGGTAGGGGTGGGCGCTTAAACGAGACTGGGCACTTATTTACTTTTTCTACCTTTAGGATGGGCGCTAATTCAAGGTGGGCGGTTAATCGAATAAATACGGTATAAAGTATGCAAGACATTCCACAATTATAACCGCTGACCACCGATCCTAACACGCTTCCTAAGGGAACTGCTTGGCTTAATCCTAAAAGAGAACTAATTCCCGTTCAGTGGGGAGAATTATCTCCAAACACATGGAACCACTATGGCAACAAAGAAGGCAGTCTCATTTGCTAATAGTTTTCATGATGGATATTGAAACAGAAGTATTACAACAAAGCCATACCAAGCCGCGAGATCGAATGGAGACGTTACGTTGACGACATCATCTCTCTTTGAGAGAGCGATAGAAAAGACGTGGATCGTTTTATTGAACAATCTAACAGATTTTACCCTTAAATCAAAAATTAGAGAACGAAATAACTTTCCTCTATACAATGGTGTTCAAAGGACAAAGTTTCAACAACGATTCCAGTCCGGACATTGGAGTTCACTTCAAGCCGGCTGAAATCGTTAAATATTCACACTTCACTTCAGTGCCACTCACAAGGCGTAAAGTAATGGTCTATTAAAAGAGAAGCAATCAGACTGCTTAGAAAAAACCCTTCGAAAACAACACTTGAAGAGTGTCTTGTGAAATTCGAACAACGCCTCAGAGTACGCAGCTATCCAAAAAGAGGGGGAGGAACAGGCGGGTAAATCTCCCGGCTCCTCCCTACTTTTTGTAGCCGATTTCTCCCTCCTCCCTACTTTTTTGGGCCATTTCTCGCTCCTACCTATTCTGTCCCAGCCCCACACCCCCACCCCCACCCCACCCCGTTCATTTAAGGATTGTTAACTGACTCTTGCAATCAGATCAGGACAATATTCCGGCTCTCTCATTGTAAAGAACGGAAACAGAAACCTGTCATGGTCCACTGCACTAACCAGAGTCAAACCAAAGGGATCGATCTAAGACTCACCTACGTTTAGGGGTCCTTTAGCTTTGTAGAGGCACTATTCGGACTATTCGTAAGTAAGTACGTGTAAACCAGCAGTAGACTGCGTCTCTTTCCAAACCAGTAAAGGTTAAATCTTTTCATTTTAAAGTAACTCTATATACTGAGTGTCTGGATGGGGGATACTGTCATTTCTCAGCTGACAGTTAAAATTTTGGCCGTTTCTCAGCATAAGAGAAGATTTGACAGATCTCAGTTAACTTTTCTTTTTAATTTTACTAATTTTACATTATTGACATTCTTAAGAAGTCGGAGCTTAAATTAATTAGTATCAAAGACCTCTAGAAGCTTGTCGAAGAACGTATGAGTGTTTTGCATATCTTCTGAGACTCGTTAACAAAACAAGATAGATTCCGACAATTTCACTAAATTCACTCAGTGACACGACCTTTCGTCACGAAGCTTTCAAAGAATGCCCTCTACACCTTATTGACTCCAATTAAGCGAAGTGGTTTTTGTTTTTTAATACTTTGCGGGTCTGTGTAGTGCTTCTACGTGTGAGCAGGCTTGTGCGAGAGTTTGATATTTCAAACCGCCTCTTATGTTGTTCAATTACAGTCGAACCCCTATAGAGTGTCCCAGCTGCCCTAGCCTCTTACCAGCTCTTTGGCGTACGGTAAAAAAAGGCCACGTAACTTGATAAGTGCCGCATATCATCAGGCCGTACAGTATCATTTGACGAAAGGGAATATAAACTGTCTGCAGTGTTAAGAAGAGAAAAAGCAAGAAAAAGCTGTTGTCCTATTACACACCGACTTCCCTATAAAGGCCACTTCTCTACAACTGTCACCTACCTCTCTCCCCAAGGTAGCAGTCAGTAGGGAGGTGCGACTGTACTTATATTAGCGTCTTTTTTTTATCCGCATCTGAAATGAACTGTCTTGTAATTGCCGTGTTGCATTGTGTGAATACAATCTTTATGAGTTACGTGACCTTTAGGGTCTTTTTTTTTGGTAAAATTCACTGGTTTTTTTTTTTTTTTGTACTAACGTATTGTAGGATTGTCAGATTGTTATTTTGAAGTTAATGAAGGACTATTAAAAGATAGAATCACCTAAATCTTTCACACTTCTTTATTTTTTTAGTTGATTAATTTAGTCACGAACAAAACCATTTTAGAGAAATATAGTAGACTAATTGCTGGATATTTTGAACGAGTCACGCATTTAGCCTTTCTCTAAAAAAAAAAAAAGAACATAAAGGTAGACAGCAATCAGCAGTATGACAATGAAAACGAATTATTTTCAATCCTCATCACGAATATGTTATTCTGTTATTGTTGTTGTTGTTGTTGCTGCTGCTGCTTTTTTTTTTTTTTTTTTTGCTGTTTCAGGAGGACTTAGGCGAGTGCTAACAAGCTCACACACACTTTTTCACGCATTTAACGGCTGCATCGTACTCTAATGAATAACTTATCCAATACGTTGCTCATGATTTGAAAAATAAAATAATCTCCAGGACCAGACCAGGCTCCAGTTGTTCAAAGAGCGGTAACTCATTCCAGCGGATAAGTCACTATCCAGCGGCTAAACTGTATTGCAACTGAACTTTGCGACCGATCGATACATTTTCTCCGCCGGATAACAAGTTATCCGCTGGACAGAGTTATCATCTCTCTGACGTTTGTTCTGAGTACTCTCAGTAGCCGACTGACTATCCCGGTCCCGCGGGTTATCCCTTCTATTAGTTATCTTTGTGTGAAGACCGACTAGTACTGTAGATATTAACATTATAACATTATTGTACACTTTTTCTTGTATAGAATGTGGTGCCGTGGTGAACAATTCCCTTACAAGCCCTGGCTATCCAATTTATTACCAGCCCAATAAGCATTGTACGTACTGGATTCCAGTCCCAGAGGGCACGTCACTGATGATTGACTTTGAATTTGATCTGGAAAATCACACCTCATGCAGGTAATTATAATTAACTAAGGGTAACTATAAAGTTAACATGAAATACGCTCTACAGATGTTATTCATTTATGCGAAGAGTAAACACAGAATGTCTGAGCCAAAACTGATGAAGGGCAAAAAATTTATTAATCTATTGTAAAAATCCACGAAAATAGGTAATTACGCTAGTATCAAATGTTCCACTGCTAAATCCTGCGTTACTTCTTACACGTGCTTTGGGACACCAGCATGGTCATCGTTTCTTTGTTTGGAACACCAACATGGCCGCCGTGACGTCATGTGAAACACTCTGTAGCGTTTGGTTTGTCGATCGGTTCTGTGTTCTCAACAGGCAGTACGGATATTTCTCATTTCCAAGCTTCATCTTAATGCAGTAAAAGGGTCTAATAAGAGATAAGTCATACAGGAAAAAAGAGTTGTTGAATAAAAGGGTATATATACTTCACCATCAGAAATCCTTCACCACTAAGCGATTGATGGCCTTACACAACACCTCTCAATTATCCACTGACCCGCCCCTCACCCCCTGATCTTGAGCTGTACGTAAAGGAAATAACGTACCTGCTTCAGATAACAAAAATGTCTAACTTGGTCTTGTTTATTTAAAGTAGTGCGGGCCTCTTCTAACGTACTTAACACTAATGTTTTCTTTATAGCTATGATTATTTGAAGATAACTGATGAGAAGGGCCAGTCATTTGGTGTTTACTGTGGTACGAAGACTGGGGAAACTGTTGAAGTGACTGGAGATTATGCAGTGATAATATTCCACTCTAACTGGCGGTATAAAGAAGGAAAAGGATTTCGGATGTTTTTCCGTATCAAGGAGAGCGGATCGAGTTCAACAACAATAGGTAGGACAAATGACAGGTAGTAAATAAATTGATGTGGCTGTACTTTTCTCTTTTGAAGCAAAAGCTTTTTCATAGAGGGATCCATAGAATTTGCAAGGAATTGTGATTGCCATAGTAATATCGCGGAAAACTTCAAATCTTCTGTGAGGGCAAAACAAAAACTAATTTTTCTTGTGAAGCAGGCTTAGATAGCAGAATATCTGTTACTAATATACCTGCGAGTCCTGCTTCTCCGAAGAACAAAATGTCCCAAGAGGGTAATAATGATTTCCGGCTGAGTCCATCTGGACACAAATACCTATTTTCTGGCTGTACTTTTCTTTTTTGAAGATAAAAAGCTTTTCATAGAGGGATCCTTAAAAAATTGCAATTAATTGTCGCTACTATAATAATTTTTGCGGAAATATTGCTTCAAACCTTCGGTTTTCTTGTGCAAGAAGGCTTAAATAACAAAATGTCAGCTACTAATATTCTGGTATGTCCTGTAACTCCAATTCATAAAATGTCCCAAGAGAGTCATAAATGACTTATGACTGAGTCCAACTGGTATAGCCGTTTGGTCTACGTGCACCAGAAAATCTCTTCAAACTGTGCACTCCTCGTGAAAGACTCCTCCTCGTAACCGACGCACCTTGTTGTACTCGGTGAATTGAACAAGCTCTTTGACTGACTCGGTTGAGACAGTTTATTAAAACCATCTTTTGAAAAACTAATATCACACATGACCATGCACATAGATCATGATGTTGATGTCGCACTAGGCTGAAATCCAAAACTAATGGAGAATTTACGCTCTTCCGGTCATTCCAGATATTGCAGACTAATGTGAAAACACCAATTCACTGATATCTTCTATCGTCTGGGATGGTCGAAGATAAATCGGAAAAACTGGAAGTGTTTCTTTACAGCAAACTTACTGGAAAATAGAACACCTCACTCCGAGAGTACGGAAAACTACATCCTATCATCCTTCAACACTTCTAGCCTTAAATGCAGGCCAGAATTTTATGTTTTGGTTAGAATTTGGGTTGTTAGTCTTTTCATAAGCATGTCTCGGCAAACGCATACAGCGTCTAGGATAATACAGTAAAATATTTTTCCCACTGGAACTTGAAAGTCTAATGTAATAACTTGGTCCTGGAATACTAGTTTAGTTACTGAGCCTATTCTGCCGAGCTTGTTTTGTTTCTTTGTTTGTTTTCTCTCTTTATTTTTGAGGGAGCATTTCGTGCAACCCACTCACCTCATGCAGCTTTAAACCTAAAATACGATTAAAGCTTTGAAAGTTAAACCCCGCAGGTATAAATCACATCCAAAACTGTCTTCCAGGAATTACGTCATCGTTCCCGTAACGCCGCCATCCGATCTGGCATCTCCGATTTTCCATAATCTCTCAATGAAACCTTATCAAATTGAAAGTCATATCAACAGTGGTATTGGACAAAAGCAAATGAATTATGTGCAAACTCAAATATCGCGAAAAAGAAACTCAATTCTTTTGTTAAAAATAATACATACATACATATATACACCTTTATTGCGCTCCCTGAAAAGGGCTTTTCAGCAGCAATATTTAAATATATATTAAAAATCTTACATGAATTAAAAATAGAAAAAATCTGATAAGATAAAAGCTAAAAAAAAAATAAATGCAGTTCACATTCATTCTTTTTAAAAGTCCTCAGTGAAGAAGTTAACTTTAGATCAAGGGGGAGCGAGTTCCAAACTTTTGCCCCTCGAAAGGCAAATGACCTCTGGCCAGTAGAAAGCCGACAATGTGGCAAATTGAGTTCATTGTTATCAACAGATCTAAGTTGTCTATTATGAACTTGTGACCTATATATAAATTTGTCTTTCAGATAAATGGGCACCCGATGTTGTAAGCATTTATGCACCATGACGGCTGTGTTTAATCGTAGTTTATCCTCTATACTAAGCCACCCAAGTGATTTAAGGCCTTGAGAGATGTGGTCGAATTTTTTCAAGCCGAGTACGATCTTTCCTGCAAAGTTCTGGACCAGTTGTAGCTTCTTTATATTTGACTTGGATGTGTTTCCCCAAACAGTCGAACAATAAAAGAGTTTACTAAATACGAAGGCATTAATCATTAAAAGTAAAGATTTCCGATCTAATAAGTGCTTTGTCCTATTTATTTGAACAAGTTTGTAAACACAGTTCGAGACTAACTTTGATATATGTTCGTTATAGTTGAGAGTCTGGTCGATATAGACACCCAGGTCTCTGGCAACAGAAACGGGTTCAATCTCCTTTCCAAGAATGGTAATGGATAGACGCGGCAAATTACGTAAGAGTTGTGGAGTTGCAATAACCAAGAATTTAGTCTTGTCAGGGTTAATCAACAGTGAATTCTCGCAGCACCAACGGGATATTTCCAAAAGGTCTTGATTTAACATTTAATAAAATAGCATTGCTGCGAATTTGTATTCGTCGAAGCTAAGAAAGTATTACTAAGCATCATTTTTTAACAGGAAAAAGCCTCATTTGCATATACTCTCAACACACCAATTTGCATATGCGACTAAAAAACTAGTTTTGTCTAAAAACCTCGTCAGTTGGTCGCCATGATTGTTTGATTTGCTTTTGCTTTTTCCTGTTAAAAATGATAATAAAATAGCAAATTTAAAAAAAAAATACAGTAAAAATCCGGCTGCCGTGGAGACATCCTGACAGAAACACTCAAATATAACATAATGCTGTTACTAGATACGTTTTAGTTGAACACGTTTAATTTGGTGCTGTCTCCTCAAATATTAAAAACAAAATGGTAAAAATGCCCCAGCTTGGTAGTCTGTTGAAATTAAGGGGTATGACGCATGGGATTTTATTTATTTGGGATTGCCTATAAGCGATTAATTAAAAGTACATGCGTCAACTACAGTCGAACCTCCCTTTGCGACTACTTTTTGCAAGCGACTGCCTTCCGTGAACGACCGCTTTTCCAAAACACCAAACTTCCCTTGTCAAATGACTGTAATTGGGACCTCTGGAAGGCGACCGCCTCTCCTTAGCGACCGCGGCCACTTTTGCAGCTGACGGTTTGAAAATTTCTATTGTTTTTAACCTTCCTTCTCTCCCGAGGCGCAAATATTGTTAGTCGTCCCATTTTCGCGCTCTTGGCCAACACCAGAGGGGATATGTTTCTCGATATAGAAACACGTTCGCTTTACTGAAACAAACGAGCGGATTGAATTTGTCATAAGGAGAAAAATACTTTCATATCGATAATAAGTGCTTGACTCTATCAATTAATAAAATTTGTGGTCGTGAAAGAAACCACCTATTTATAAACGCCTTGTAACTATTAGTCAGATGAAACTTACTATATTACGCCGACAGTAGGACAACAGTCTAAACATACATGAAATCGGCGCGGCATATAGATCAGTCCCCGCTTCTTCAAACAACGGATAAGTCGCTATTCGGCGGATAAAGATTTATCCAGTTGGCTTTTACTGGGTAGAGGACTACCCAGTAGGGGTAGGCACGAACGGGACTCCTAGGTCCCATACAAGGTGCCCCCTACGTCCCCTTCTCTTTTCGAACAGTGGTGTGGGTTCTTGAACGTCCGACAAGAAGAACTCACAGAGAGAGAGAGAGAGAGAGAGAGAGAGAGAGAGAGAGAGAGAGAGAGAGAGAGAGAGAGAGAGAGAGAGAGAGAGAGAGAGAGAGAGAGAGAGAGAGTTGTGAGACGGGGCAAAGTTTTAGTCCGGCCGGGGTTTGAACCCGCGACCCCTCGCACGGTAGTCCGGTGCTCTACCACTGAGCTAAACGGTCGGTGGTTGAATAACGTTATCCAGGCGCTATCTAGTGGACAAAGTTATTCACATCAAGCTAAGTCGTGTAACTTTTTATGCACTGGAAAAAACGTGAAAAAATGACTGTTCGAATAATCAACCATTTAGTTACACAACTAAGTACCAACTAACTAACGAAGTACCTGGAAAACCGACAGTTAAATGCTCGCAGTCAAACGCAAAATAAAATACATGAGAACCGCCGTAGAAACGGCATTGCTTTATCTATGGCGTAAATAGATATGCACTTGATGTTTTTATCATTTTCATTTATAATCGTTCATCAACTTAAATTGGTTTTTATTTTATTTTTATTTTATTAGCTTCGCCATTATGATACCAAAAAAAAAAAAAAACAACAAAACAAAACAAAACGGAACAAACAAAACAAAAAACAAAACAAAACGTTACAATCAATACGTTTGGCAGGGACATCGCAACAGCTAAGTAGCCTATTACTGCGGGCCCAGATAGTAATATGGTATGATAGTAATACAAATAAAACCGTAAGTCTTAGGGCAAGTCGTCAAGCGAGTTAACCCTCGGACGTACAAGCAAACTTCTACCCCTACCGTGGGACAGGGGGGAGTAGTTGGACCCCTTGCCGTTTCGTTACGTTACGGTATTTTAAAAAATTTTTTTATCTTTAATAGATAGCCTGTTATTTGGTCTACAAGATGATGTTAATATTGTGGAATACATATGCAGATAGCGCTGCTGGGGATTAGTGACGTCATCCAGTATGGCGGCCCTTTTTAGATTTTCACTATAATTTCTTTTTTATAAATAACATTGCCATAACTTCGTGACAATAACAGTATTAACAGAAATTTCAAGCTCACAATACAACTTTTTAAAGACATGTTTCGGCATGACTCATGCCATCATAAGTTTAATGTGTTGTTTCCTTTTCCAATGTTTATAAATACGTTTACAATTTGAGTACGATAGCAATTTGAAATTTAAAATACAGTAACAGTTACAATTATGCGCGCGCAAATGCACGAGTGTAAATTACGTAATCGAGTCACAAGAAGCAAAAATCGTTGTTGTGTTGTAATTGTGCATTTAGTTCTGGTTTTAAGCGGCTGATGTAGATCGCTTCTTTGAGCTTAAGACAATGTCTAGTTTTACCTGAATCTATAATCTTGAAGCAGTCCAGCGAGCATTTGCGTTTGCAACTAGGTGAACCGTTCAGGTGTTTGAAAACATGAGAATGTTTGTCAGTTGAGAGATGCTCTTTTACCCTGGTTGTAAAGTGGCGTGAAGTCTCGCCAATGTAACGGGAGTTGCATCCCGCACAAGTAAATTGATACACAAGCAGAGATTTTAACGCATCTGGAATAGGATCTTTGAAACTGAAAAAATTCTTGATTTTGAAAGAAGAAAAAACAATTCTGATGTCTATATCTTTGCAATAAACGTTTAACAAGCGTTTTAGTTTTTTGCGAGCGACGGTAGAGAAATCACCCACAAATGGCAGTTTGAAGTATCGAATACCTGTAGTGTTTTCCCCAGTAGTAGAAGTGTTGTTTTGAGTTGGTCTTGAAGAAAATTTGTTTTTATACCCCTCAATGATCTTATCTATGAGATGGCTAGGAAAGGTTGCGTTGGAGTGTTATAGATAGTTGTTGAAGATTTTTTTCCACCCAGTGGTGGTATTGTTGATTTTAAACTTTCACCCAGAAAATACACTTTTCGACAGCTTAGCATCATTATTGTGCTTCACAACTACTTCTCGTTCAGAATATGGTTTAATATGGCTTAATGAGTTTAAAATTTCAGCTCTTTCCGGTAAACCACCTTCAATTTTTATTTAATATCTTATGATATCTATGAGCCAAAATTCACAGCGAATATGTCTCAAAGATAAACGAATCGCTACTGAAATGGAGAGGTACTCAGTGAAAATTCTCTTGAAATATCCAAAAATCCGAGATCATCCCCTCCCCGACGCCTTTGTACGTTCAAGGGTTAAAGTTACTTTTTAAACTATTTCAATTTAAAGGCAATAAAAGCAAACCTTTTGTAGTTTTATTTCCAACATGTCCATCGGATGTTCAAAGGCAAAGAATAATTCTCCGACAGGAGAGTTTATAACGAATGGTTCCATATCAAACTCTTTCCCCACTGAGACGGACGTTTGTTTTCTACTCCACAGGCATGCGCAGTTAACTAAATTCGTGACTGCGTATGTAAGAGGGAAAGACTGATATGGGTTGGGAAAAATCCTAAGAGATTTCGGGAGGAATTAATTCTAATGCCAGCAGTTCAACGGAACCTCTACTCTTACAACAAATCGAGGCTAAATTGTAGGTGCTAAATACAAGATTTCAAATTTTGTTTTAAACTGTGGAGATAACATTTAAGTGTACATAAAATGGATATCGTCATCACCTATTTTCGCATTTACATTTCCCGGACGCAGCCATTTTGGATTTGATGACGTGTAATGGTTGTCCTATTGTTTAACACAAAGGATTTTCGTTTTAATTTGCTTCCTGACAAAAGCTGCAACCATAAGCAAATCCAAAATGGCCCAGCCCGGGATATTCGAAAGCGAAAATAGGCGATAATGATATGGATGTTTTTGTACACTTAAATGTTATATCCATGTTTCAAAACAAAATTTGGAAGGTAGTAATTATTTCCAACAATTTAGCGTGAATTATTGACTTTTTCCATCTCTTTCACTTTAATGTCAAAGGAGTCCTCCTATAAAAGAGTAAAAATTCTCTTTTACGGCTTAAGTTTGCAATTTGACGAAAGGAGGAGATGGGATTGCACAGTAATTTCCTTTTCTTCGTGAAGAAGCGGTGTTTATACCACCATAAAATTCCGGGGGACAACTAGAGCAAATCCCTTTCTATCGTGAAGTTTGGTTTCACATTCACATAATATTATCAGCGTGATAGCAAATATCCATGTACACCGACAGAGGGAGCACCATCAAGTTAGTAAAATTGCCAACTTTGAAAGTTATACCTCTTAAAACAGTAAAGACCTAAAGGAAAGATTTTCGCATAGCCAGATACGTTAATTATGTGTACATTTTGTGACTCAGACTGTATTCTTGCTCGCCGTTTTTGGAACAGATATAAGACTCGAAAGCCGCTCCAAAATCTATGCCCGACGTGCCCGAAGTTCTTGCCAGAAATTTGACCTTCATCGCCGGCTGTACTGAATAACCCCGAATCTTTGCTACTTTTAAGGGCACGACTACCAAACTTGGCTACCTCACTACCTTTAAAGGTGCTTTCTTTAGCAATACCGATAATAGGTACAAGAAGCGCTTATAAATTCCAGAGCCGGCCACCGATTTTTCTTTCACAACTTTCACCGATGCAAACACAAGGCAATATGATGACAAACCATATGTAGCAATTTTGAAGAGCCATTTCCCGAACTTAAATCGCTCAAACATAGACAAGTTTGGTATCACAAAAAATGTAGTTTTCAATTGCATCGGTGCATTTATAATGTGCGCTTGAGCAGACGATATTTTGCCCTGGATCCCGCGCAGAGTCGCCTGAACGGATAGTAAGCCCAAAAACCAGTACGAAAAACAACTCCGAAATGCTCTCAAACTACCTGAATATTAAGCTAAGATGTTAAAGTTTTTAATATGCGCTTGCGCAGACCATATGTTGTCCTAGAACTCGCGCAGAGTAAGCTGAGAGTTTTTTCGGCAGTCCTTAAAATAATTCTGGGTTCTTTAGGGGGCAGTTGGCTTTATTTCTAATTCTTCCAGGTCCCACGTCATTTTCTTGCCATGTCATTTGTCGTAATTCAGTAAAGAAAAGGTGACTGATTTTCTCCATGGCAACAGACCGGATAGTGGTACGGTTGATCGGTGGATAGTTATTCATCGCCCTATTCACGCTTTGTGCACTGCGACGTTTTATCCACTGGATAACTATCCGGTGGATAGCAGTTTTATCCGGTGGATAGGCTTAACCAGTGGCAAACGTTTTCCGCTCTTTGAACAACAAGGGGCCAGATGCAGTCTTTGAAGCAAACGGTCAAAGCGAAGTTATCAACGTCTTTTGGTCTCCAAAATTCAGAGTACGGATGCCGAAGTACATCTCTGCTATTGCCTCTTGCTAAAAACTCAAAGCGTCGACCCCTTGAGGTCTGACTCATAAGCGATCACCTCCCGTAAGCGAATGCTTACGCAAAAGCATGAATACTCTGCTTTCCACTGATCTCCAAACTGCGAACAATAAAATAGCAAATAATTCCAGATCTAATAATGCACATGTTTAAGCATATCAATGGGAAAAGTCCAAAGCCTGCTGTAAAACCATACCTCTGACGACGAACTGACGAACACTTGTAACTTGTTGTAAAGAGAAGCCAGGCTGAGAGACGCTTCTGTCAGTTCTGGATACATGGTCAGGTACACACAGTGCAAGTGAGCTCAGTTCATCTTGGTCAACACTTCCCAGTTTGTACGAGCTCTCGAAACAAATTGAAGTCAAGTCTGAAAATAGGGATTACTTTCCATGCAAGGGACCACAAGAGGCCATAGTAAGTTGCGGCGGTAAGAGAGTCTCTCCAGAAATCCCTTTGGATTCAATCTGTGCTTTCTGCATCTGAAGGGGCTACCCTGAGCGGTATAAATCAATAAGGGTTGATCCATCCATCCATCCATCCATCCTTTCCAGTTAAATATGAATAATTTTCTTGTAATTCTCTGGGAGATTATACTGCATTTTCGTCGGAATTCCTGAAGTCATAAACCTGTGCATGACTTGTATTTCTACAGTCTTATTGTTTGTATGGCAGGGGCCAAAAATTCCATTACACTGTTCAAAGCTAAAAAGCCAAAATCCGTAAATGGTGCCATAGTTCTTTACAAGGGTAGGTACATTTCATTGACCCCCAACCATGATGGACTGCTAAATAGAGTACCAAAATCGACTACCCTCAATTACCTACCTTGAAAAAGAAAATTACTAAGGCTTGGT
This sequence comes from Pachyseris speciosa, assembly GCA_016490735.1. Classification (NCBI taxonomy): domain Eukaryota; kingdom Metazoa; phylum Cnidaria; class Anthozoa; order Scleractinia; family Pachyseridae; genus Pachyseris; species Pachyseris speciosa. The sequence goes on from JAEMWC010001033.1 coordinate 245,714, forward strand.
TGTTTTGACTCCATTGAGCGCAATCTCTACCATCTTTTTGCTGTTTTTGTTTTTTTTAATGCTGCTGGTCAGCTGTTCTGCAGACGCATTCATTCGTTGCGCGTGATGGCTGACACGCTGGATGGCTGGTCGGAGACAAGCTACGAGCTCATATACCTGCTGTACTTTTTATGGTCAATGAACCCTCCAGCAAATAAACAAAGCTGAATAAAACCAGCGGCCATTAACCGGCGGCCATTAAACATCGTCTCAAAGCAGAATTAAAGAGTAGAAATTCCGAAACTAGAACCGAAATCAAATGAAATGCATTCCTGAGAATGTTAGAAAGATAAAGGCCAGTGCTGGCATTGTGTTTAACAAATTGTGTTGCAGCGCTGAGAAAATTTTCCAAGCTTTTGATGTTCAGCTTATAACAAAACACTTTAATGTCCTGAAAATACCGCAAGAGTTAAATAACTTAACTAATGGACGTCGCACCTCTGTAAATATGCTCATGGACAGACTATTCAAAACAAAGTGAACAACCACTATTTCAGCAAAGGTTACAGCGGCATTCACTGTTAAAAATCTTTCTGGCGATCGCCATTAAAAGTTTCTAAAAACTAAAAGTTATCACAAGTTGAAAATGTTCTTTTACCTGCAGTCGATGCAACGTATTAATCACTAGCTTTAAACGTTCGATCCTTACATATACTTAATACTGTGCGATGTTTTGTAAAAACGAGAAAAATCGCATCTTGTTGTTTTTGTTATTCTGTTAGGCCGCAGGACCAGTTTTTGTGCCAGGCATCACACAAATTTCAAGAAGCTATTTCTTGAAGCATAACCTGGCCCCGGTTCCTGGAAAGCCGATTAGCGCTAATCAACGGATAAATCCTGCTAATCGAGGAATCAAATTTATCCTTCGGTTAGATTCTGTTCACAAAGCACGATTAGCACTATCCTAAGAGTGAACTAACGCTTAAATTTGGCCCTAGCGAGGCGGATTTACTCACTAACCACGAAATAAAATTTGTGGAAACAAACAAAATAGGGGAATAAACCGTTCGTGAATTTGGTGCAGGAAATAATGGAAAACAACTTATATCACAAATTATCCGTCTTGGAGACTTTGACGACCAAGAACTTTCAGTCTATTTAAATTCAGGAGAGTATAAATTAAAGTTTCCGCAGAAAATAGTCATCTACAGTGAACGATGGCGAAACGAGGCGGGAAAACACGCGAATCTTACAATTTTTTTTTTCTTACTAAAAAGTTACTTGTAAGCTTAAACAATCACAACAACACCGTCAACGAACTCTTTTGAACGATAATGACTTATAGATAAATAGCTAATCTATTCTAGCAGAGGCTTCACGGAGCAGAAAATAAGCATAAGCTTCAGTGAGACCCATAAAACGTTTAGTTATGCAGCTGAGTTATGCCAAACGCGAGAGTAAAACAACACGCACCACGTCGACTATAAAATATGTTCCACCACTTGCGTTTGTGTATTGAGGAATCCAAATTTTATAATCAAAATTCTTGCAACAAACTGTATTAGAAAGAAGATAAAAGGATATAAATTGGCATTTTTCTAAACTGAACATCACCTTATCAATCTGAAAAAGAGAATTTTATTTTGTTTCTGTACGCATTCAACTGATTTAACAACGGTCTTTCAAAATTTACAGCTTTAATATGCAGACTCAACCAATACTTTCATGGCTAAAATTTGACGCTGAAAGAATCAAGAAGGGCTTAACTCACCCATTCCAGCCTATTCGGCTCACAAGTTTAATTTCTC
>JAEMWC010001033.1:252500-260000 GCA_016490735.1 Pachyseris speciosa
AAATTAGAAAATCACCATTTATAAATGGTTTTCGAAAAGTACCGTTATTGATAAAATTCTGAAGATATGAATGATCATAGCAGTTATGAACACTACTTCAATGTTCATCGGTCACGGGTATATTGCGAGCCAACAAAATGACCAGCTCCCAGTTGGCTTGTTAGCTCACAGTTGGTAGAGCACTGCACCGGTATCGCAGAGGTCATGGGTTCGAATCCCGTACAAGCCTGATTGTTTTTTTAGTCTTTGTTTTCACTACTGCTCAAGTAGTGTTCATAACTGCGATGATCATTCATATCTTCATTCTTTAATCCGCCCGCAGCTCAAACATATGATTTTCATATATTCATTGTCACATGATAAAATTCTGTTCGGCAGGTTCCAGTTACTATTGAGAATAAATAGCCCTTCATAGCCTACCGATGAAATGCTGTCTTATTGTTGCTATTTAATTGTTTAGTTGATACTTTATTGCTGCAATACCGTTTGGATTGTCGATCGGTTGTGTGTTCTCGACAAGGAGTGTGGATAGTACTCATTTCCAAGGTTCATCCCAGTGCAGTAAAGGGTCTAATTAGAGATAAGTCAGGGAAAAAGGGAAAAGGTTTTCTTTTATATATACTTCGCCATCAAAAGTCCTTTTAGCATCAAGAGATTGGTGGCCTTACAAAGCACCTCTCAATTATCCACTGAACGGCCCCCTTGTCCCCTGATCTTGAGGTGTACGTGAAAACTGTAACATACCTGCTTCAGATATATTTAGTATCTAACTTAGACTTGTTTTGTTAAAGTAGTGCGGGTCCCTTCTAACGTAATTATCACAAATGTTTTCTTCACAGCAATGATTATTTGAAGATTACTGATGAGAAGGGCCAGTCAGTAGGGGTGTACTGTGGTACAAAGACTGAGGAAACTGTTGAAGTTACTGGAGAGTATGCAGTGATAATATTCCACTCTAACTGGCGGTATAACGAAGGGAAAGGATTTCGGATGGTTTTCCGTATCAAGGAGAGGGGATCAAGTCCAACAGCAATAGGTAGGACAGATGAAAGGTAGTAAATAAATTGATGTGCCCGCACTTTTTCTCTTTGAAGCAAAAACTTTTTCATAAAGAGATCCTTAAAATTTGCAAGCAATTGTCGCTGCTATCAGTAATAATTAATCGAGGAAAGCTCCAAACCTTCGGTGACGGCAAAAAGAACTAATGTGCAAGCAGGCTTAGATAGCAGAATATCTGTTACCAATATAGTTGCGAGTCCGGCATCTCCAATGTATAAAATGTGCCAACTGAGTCATAAATGACTTCTGGCTGAGTCCACCTGGTATAGCTGTTTGGTCTACGTGTACCAGAAAAGATATATTCAAACTAAACGCTCCTCGTGAAAGATTCGTCCCTCGTAACCGACGATCTTGTTGTACACGGTGGATTGAAGAAGCTTTGCTCCCTTCAAAGATCGTGATTCTGAAACACTGACTCGGTTGATACAGCTTAAAAACCATCTTTTGAAAAACTTATATCACACATGACCATGCACATGGATCATAATGTTGATGTCGCACTAGGCTGAGGAAAATCCAAAAATAATGAAGAATTCACTTTGTCCCGGTTATCACAGATATTGCAGACTAATGTGAAAACATTAAGTAACTGATATCTCCGATCATCTGGGATGAATCGGAAAAACTGGAAGTGTTTCTTTACAGCAAACGTATTGGAAAATAGAACACCTCACTCCAAGAGTACGGAAAACTGCATTCCATCATCCTTCAACACTTCTAGACTTAAATGCAGCCCAGAATTTTATGTTTTGGTTAGACTTTGGGTTGTTAGTTTTTTCATAAGCATGTCTCGGCAAACGCATACAGCGTCTAGGAAATACAGAAAAATACTTTTCCGACTGGAACTTGAAAGTCTAATGGAAGAACTTGGTCCTGGAATACTTGCTTAGTTACTGAGCCTATTCTGCCGAGCTTGTTTTGTTTCTTTGTTTGTTTTTCTCTGTCTCTATTTTTGAGGGGGCATTTCGTGCAACCCACCCACCTCATGCAGCTTTAAACCTTCAATACGATTAAAGCTTTGAAAGTTAAACCCCGCAGGTATAAATCACATCCAAAACTGTCTTCCAGGAATTACTTTTATTAGTTTCCGTAACGCTGCCATCCGATCTGGCTTTTGCGATTTTCCATAATCTGTCAATGAAACCTTATCAAATTGAAAGTCATATCAACACCGGTAATGGACAAAAGCAAATGAATTATGTACAAATTCAAATATCACGAAACAGAAATTTAATTCTTTAGTTAAAAATAATAAAAACTCAAATTAAAAGAAATGCAGTCAAAGTCCGGTTGCCGTGGAGACATCCTGATGTAAACAATCAAATATAGCCTAATGCTTTTGTTAGATACGTTTTAGTTGAAGACGTTTAATTTGGTACTGTCTCGTCAAATATTAAAAAACAAACGCGCCATGCCAACGATTTGAGGATTAATAGGCCTCGGTGTGGCAAAGGCCAATTACGTTCGTCGTATTTTGTATTTAAGGAATGAACGGGATTCCTTTAGATAACAGGAATAGCGAGTCGGTTTGGATTTTGAAAAACGCATTATATCGTTTAATGTAAGTTATCAATGAACTATGGGACTTGTAGTTTTTAGTACTAATTCTGTTTTACTTTTCTGTCAATGTCACCACAAACATTCCTTCTCAGGACTACACTCACCCGGACGATCGTGCTTCACTGAGTTATGATATGACTCCTGGGTTGAAACCATTTACGATTATTACCATTATTATTATTATTATTATTATTATTATTATTATTATTATTATTATTGCTTTGATAAAGCACACGATGTTTTTAAAGTTCATTTTTTAATGAAGACATGTTTCGGATGAGACATCATCCGTCGTCAGTTGTACAGTGTGGAATAAAATTAAAATGAGCAATAAATAGTTAACAAGGTGCAATATTAACAAGAGTAATTAAAGGTAACGAAACTATTTGTACTAAGAAAGGAGACTAATTAATAAGAAAGAGATCAATTAAGGTGTTTGACCTGAGAATTTAAAGACAGCTGCTCCCAGAGGATGTGCATGGCTTCTTTGATTTTCAATTGGAAGCTACTGGAAGCAGAGTCGAGAAATTTAAAACAATCTTCGGAACAAAGGGAACGATAATTTGGAGAATTTCTCATTTTTGAGAATTTCTCAGATGTTGGAAGATGTGGAAATGTTTGTCGGAGGAAAGATGTTCACGGATGCGAGTGGCAAAATGTCTGTTGGTTTCACCAACATAACAGGCACTACAGCCTGCACATGAAAACTTATAAACGACCCGCGATCGTAAATCCGTAGGGATGGCATCCCTAACCCCAAACAATCTCCTAATTTAAAACGGAGTAAACACCAACTTAATATCTAGGTCAGTGCAAAAAGTGCTAACTGATTTCTTAATTCTGCGTTCTGTTGTGATAGAAAAAGGACCGATGTACGGTAATTTAAAATACAGACAATTGTCCTTACGAGTAGCACCCTGAGAGGAATCGGAAGTGAAGTGATTGTTAAGAAATTTTCTAACAACACTCTCAATGGCGTTTGAAGGGAACAAATTCCTCCCTAATGTTTAGGTAAGGTTATTTATATCAAGGTGAAAACCAGCCCAGGAGTTGTTGATTTTAAACGTTCGGTCTACCAGAGTGCGCACTAGTCCTGATTTGTAACTGAACGGTACAAAACTATAAAAGTTAGTGAGAAGACCAGTGTAGGTCTTCTTATGAAACACCGAGGTGATGATGCCCTGATTGCTATTATTATCAAGAAGAACATCTAAGAAAGGGAGCTTATGGTTTTCTTCCTTCTCCATGGTGAACTTAATGTTGGGGTGCTGGGTATTGATATAACTATAGAAAGATAAAGCATCCTGTTCGGCGTCAAACAAAGCAAAAGTATCGTCAACGTATCTACGGTAAAACTCAATACCCGAATTATAATCCTCTAAGCAGCGTTTCTCATGGTGACCCATGAAGAGATTAGTTAAAACTGGAGCGAGTTGAGAGCCCATGGCCACCCCATCAATTTTGTCGTAGAAATTATCCAACTATTCTACCGAGCTTGTTTTGTTTCTTTGATTGTTTTCTCTGTTTATATTTGAGGGGGCATTTTGTTGAGCCCACCCACTTCATGCAGCTTTAAACCTAAAATACGATTAGAGCTTTGAAAGTTAAACCGCGCAGGTATAAATCACATCCAAAACTGTCTTCCAGGAATTACGTCATCGTTTCCGTAACGCCGCCATCTGATGGGGCATTTCCGATTTTCCATGATCTCTCAATGAAACCTTACGAAATTGAAAGTCATATCAACACTGGTCATGGACAAAAGCAAATGAGTTATGTACAAATTAAAATATCGCGAAAAAGAAACTCAATTCTTTTGTTAAAAATAATAAAATAGCATTGCTGCGAAATTGTATTCGTCGAAGCTAAGAAAGTATTACTTATCATCATTTTTAACAGGAAAAAGCCTCATTTGCATATACTCTCAACAGACCAATTCGCATATGCGATTACAAAACTAGTTTCGTCTAAAGACCTCGTCAGTTGGTCGCCATGATTGTTTTGTTTCATGATTGTTTTGTTTTATCAAACAATAATGGCGACCAATTGACGAGGTCTTTAGACGAAACTAGTTTTGTAGTCGCATATGCAAATTGGTGTGTTGAGAGTATATGCAAATGAGGCTTTTTCCTGTTAAAAATGATGATAAAATAGCAAATTAAAAAAATGCAGTAAAAATCCGGTTGCTGTTGCTTCTTAATCCTTCTCTTTAGAGGCGCAAATATTGTTAGTCGTCCAATTTTCGCGCTCTTGGCCAACACCAGACGCGTAAATATCACAAATGGGATATGTTTCTCGATATAGAAACACGTTCGCCTTACTGAAACAAACAAGCAGATTGAATTTGTCATAAGGAGAAAAATACTTTTATATCGATAATAAGTGCTTGACTCTATCAATTAATAAAATTTGTGGTCGTGAAAGAAACCGCCTAAACGCCTTATAACTATCCGCAAACTTACTATATTACGCCGACAGTTGGACAGCAGCCTAAACATACATGAAATCGAAGCGACATATAGATCAGTCCCCGACTGTTCAAACAACGGATAAGTCGCTATTCGGCGGATAAAAGTTTGTCCACTTGCGGCATTCCGGTTGTTGGAAGCTTGCTTGGATAACCTTATCCAGCCGTTATCTAGTGGACAAAGTTATCCATATCAAGCTAAGTCGTATAACTTTTTATGCACTGGAAAAAACTTGAAAAACAGATATGAATGTTCGAATAATGAACCATTTAGTTACACAACTAAGTACCAACTAACTAACGAAGAACCTGGAAAACCCACAGTTTAATGCTCATAGTCAAACGCAACATAAAATACATGCGGACCGCCGTAGAAACGGCATTGCTTTATCTATTGCGTAAATAGATATGTACTCGATGTTTTTATCATTTTAATTTATAACTGTTCATCAACTCAAATCTTAACTTAAGTCTTAGTGCAAGACGTCGAGCGATTTAACCTTCGGACGTACAAGCAAACTCCTACCTCCACCGTGGTACAGGGGGGGGGGGGGGGTGGTTGGACCCCATTGCGGTTTCGTTACGTTACGGTATTTTGAAATGTTTTAATCTTTAATAGATAACCTGTTATTTGGTCTACAAGATGATGTCAATATTGTGGAATACATATGCAGATAGGGCTGCTGGGGATTAGTGACGTCTTCCAATATGGCGGACCTTTTTAGATTTTCACTATAATTTCTTTTTTCCCCGAAAATTTAAACTTTCACCCAGAAAATACACTTTTCGACAGCTTAGCATTATTGTGCTTCGCAACTACTTCTCGTTCAGAATATGGCTTAATATGCCTTAATGAATTTAAAATGTCATCTCTTTCGGGTAAACCACACCTCGATTGTTATTTAATATCTTATGATATCTATGAGCCGAAATTCACAGCGAATATGTCTCAAAGATGAACGAATCGCTACTGAAATGGAGAGGTGCCCAGTGAAAATTCTCTTTAAATATCCAAAAATCCGAGATCATCCCCACCCCCGCCCCCTTGGTACGTCCAAGGGTTAAGCTTCTTTTTAAACTATTTCAATTTATAGGCAATAAAAGCCAACCTTTTGTAGTGTCATTTCCTGAACATGTCCATCGGATGTTCGAAGGTAAAAAATAATTCTCCAACAGGAAAGTTTATAACGAATGGTTCCATATCAAACTCTTTCCCCACAGAGACGGACATTTAGTTTTCTACTCCACAGGCATGCGCGGTTGACTAAATTCGTGACTGTGTATGTAAGAGGGAAAGACTGATACGGGTTGGGAAGAATGCTAAGAGATTTCGGGAGGAATTAATTCTAATAACAGCAGTTAAAGGGAACCTTCACTCTTACAGCAAATCGACGCTAAATTGTAGGCACTAAATACAAGATTTCAAATTTTATTTTAAACTGTGGAGATAACATTTAAGTGTACAAAAAATGGATATCATCATCACTTATTTTCGCTTTTACATTTCCCGGACGCAGCTATTTTGGATTTAATGACCTGTAATGGTTGCCCTATTGTTTAACACAAAGGATTTTCTACTTCATTTGATTCCTGACAATAGCTGCTACCATTACAACTCATCAAATCCAAAATGGCCGCGCCCGGGAAATTTGAAAGCGAAAATAGGCCATAATGATATCGATGTTTTTGTACACTTAAATGTTATATCCACGTTTCAAAACAAAATTTGGAAGCTAGTAATTATTTCTAACAATTTAGCGTGAATTTTTTTGTAAGAATGGAGGTTCCCTTCAAGACACCTTGTGGACGTAAGATAGAATGACTTCTTTGACTTTGAAGTGAAGAGATGGACAAAGTCAATAAAAGAGTAAAAATTCTATTTGCAATTTGACCAACGGAGGCGCTTTTGTTTCCACAGAAATTTCCTTTTCTTCGTAAGTAGCGGAGTTTATACCGTAGAGAGATCGAGAGCAAATCCTTTTTCATCGTAAATTCGGTTTTCACATTCCCTTAATATTATCGGCTCGATAGCAAATATCCATGTACACCGACAGAGGGAGCACCTTCAAGTGAGTAAAACTGCCGACTTTGAAAGTTATACCTCTTAGAACAGTAAAGACATATAGGAAAGATTTCCGAACAGCCACATACGTTAATTATGTATACATTTTGTGACTCAAACTCTATTCTTGCTTAGAGGGGATTAGTTTCTAAAGAAACTGTGGTGCTGCGTCGGTGGGGAAGTGAGACACGAAAATTTGGTTTATCAACGGAGTTGATAATGTAAATTGACCACCGTACAGGGATTCGATTAGCTGACGTTTCGAGCGTTAGCCCTTCGTCGGAGCGAATCGAGGAATTGTGGGTTGTGTATGGTTTATATACAGAAAATGGAGCTACGCTATTGGTGGTAA
>JAEMWC010001033.1:265000-299747 GCA_016490735.1 Pachyseris speciosa
GGGACGTTTTATCCAATGGATAACTATCCTACCCTACAGTTTTATCCGGTGGATAGGCTTAACGAGTGGCAAACGTTTTCCGCTCTTTGAACAATAGGGGCCAGTTGCAGTCTTTGAACCATACTGTCAATGCGTTTTTAACATCCAAGGCTTTTGATCTTTAATTTCAGCGAAGTTATCAACGTCTTTTTGTCTCCAAAATTCAGAGTACGGATGCCGGAATACAACTCTGCTATTGCCTCTTGCTAATAACCAACCCATGAGGAAACAGGCGAGGAAACAGGCACTGACTTTTCTGGCAGTGGCTTCTCAAAGAATGAAGAACAGGGTCGATCGGCACCGCTGATGCCGAGTTACAGCTTACAACCACTACACGCGATCATAACAGAGTAGCAAACTCTTGGGAAAATGTGTTCATCAAAAACAAAAAATGTTAAGTAGATGAAACACGAGCTTTAGCAGATGGGTTAAATTCTAGCAATATGTCAGGGATATGCTTTTATACAGCTGGGTAGAGAGAAACAATTCCGAATTAAATGACAAAGTTTTTTGTCTGCGGAAATAAAATGATAGCGGGTGATCACAATGACAACAAAAAAGATGTGAGCCTCTCTGCTGACTTTCAGAGATCATACACAATGGTCTCACTGTTATACCAACGAAAAACGGTGTACATCCATGCGATAGTTTATTTACAAAATATAGTTCTTATAAATATGATAGTGATTATTGCTGTCGACGTGGAAGGAAGGGGGGGAGGGGAGAGGTGGAAGGTGGCATTAATAATAATAGTGATTAATATTTCTTAGGCGCAAATTAACATGTGAATATGATGAAATGCGCCTTACAAAGTAAAAAAAAAACAGTTAAAAATTAAAAAGATTAAAAAACAAGTTAAGACCTTGAGGTTAAGGTATTGATATTGAGATTGAGATTGAGTTATTTTCCTAATGAGCTAAAGTTTTCTAATTTCTGAGCCATACCCTGCCTCCGATAACTAATAAGCCATCCCTAAATAAGGTGAGTGATTTGAGGAATGGTATGATTTGAGTGGAATGGTACTGAAAGTGATTTCAACTTGAGTCGCAGTACTTTCCCTAGTGTGTAAATATGATGAAATAATTTAATGGGGAATGTTTAATGCCAGGTGTGTCACCGGGGCTTAATCGTAAAAATGAAGTTTTCTGATAGTCGGCCTGTAAATATAAATTTTGGGCACTTTTAAGGATATGAAATCTTCCACGAGAGCCTTTACTATCTGTGTGGTACTTAACCATAAATGTGCCGATTGTTAGAAATAAAATTGCCAGTAGGAACAATACAAGAACTAGATACATTGTGGCTTTTAAATATGAGCTTGTCATCATCCTGTTTTATCGAGTTTGTATATGTTGGCTAAGAAATATCGCACTAAACTCTCAAGTTCATAACTACGTAAAGAACAAATATTTGCAAGTTTTCGCTGAGATATCAGGGTCCCAGATTTTATAATTCCTTGTCTTCTGGTATTCAGTCTGCCCGCACAATGACATCATTTATCAACGGCTTAAAGACTTCTCTTATTGACTTCTGACTTTTTTTTCCCCATTTGTGTTTGTGTCTGTGACTATTGTTATATAACGTATGACATTAGTAATGATTATTTTGTTTCTTAATTTTTTTTATTCATCTGCTAGCCTATATGATACAAAAGATTGTGTTTTATATTCTAGGATTTAGGAGGTCCATCTCGTATAAGCCTTGTGGTTTCTTATGGCCCTCCTTGCCGCTTCTATTAATTTATGAATGTATTTATTATTTCGTGATGTGTAACTAATGGTGGCTAAATAATAAACTGAACTGTACTGAAGTGTTCGCTTTTGAATTATCCTCTTCTCTTAGCTCGCCACCCGCATTTGCGAAAATTTTCTGCCTCTTATACAATGATTTCGCATTTTTAGATAAACCTTTTGATATTTCCTTTTACAGAACGAAATTGCACTTTTCTGTAATAAATCTAGAACGAAGATATTGTGTTTCTTATTTCCACCTCGTTTCCGTGATGCGGAAATCTGAAATTCTAATCTTTGCGCGTGGATCCTTAATTTCCGTCAAGTATCCTAAGCGGAAATGTCACGCCATGTTTCCGCGATATTTCTGCCAGTATGTTTCCGTTGGTATTTGTTTCCGTCACTTTTCTGCTATCGGATTTGGTTTTTAAAGCCACTCTAGTGTTTGGACTTATGTACAATGGTTTGATTTTTCACATTACTTTCATTGTAGTTTTCCTTTGTCGCAGATCATTGCTATAATCTGATAAACAATGGGAAATAAACTCAACCTTGAGCTTGTTTGGCTATTAACTTTTGGCAGTTAACAAAGACAGTTCTTCAAAGCTGGCTGGATTCGTTGGGACAGCTTGGTTGTTTGAGGCCATAGGGAAAGTGAAGTTTGATGAACATTGCAAACTGCCTGAGGTTGACCTTGCCCTGGTCATTTAAGCCAGTAATATGGTCATTTGAAATGATGTTGTTATTTCAACAGGATTATTTTAAGAAACCTGGTGAAAATCTTTTAATTCCATCACTAGCACACTGCTCACAGCCCATGAAAACTTCACACTTTTTGTAAGTATATCGATTCTCTATAATCTTTGCTTTTCATGTCTTATCAAACATGGTTAGGTTAAATAGTACTACATGTGCATGCCACTTCAAGAAACCTAACTTCGAATGGTTCTTTGTATACGTGATACAAATATCACAAGATAAGTACAGTTGAACCCTAAGAAGAAGACTGTAAACATAAGCAGGATGTGCACATGCAGAGGAATGACCTAAGTGAAGATGACTAAGCTGGGACCAAGGAAGTGTCTGACTACAATAAATGTAACCACAAGCCATATGAAGCAAATAAGTTCAAGGGAAGTGAAAGCCAAAAAAAAAGTTCTTGTTTAGTTCGACATATGCTAACAAAACAACAAAACAGAAGTACATGTATACTGATCACAAAACCTACGGTCTTCTCATCTGGAAATACATTCCACATCAAGGAACACAGCCGAACCTCTGTAGTCCTGTTGACATACACTGTCACTAGTCACAAAGCACAGGTAGTTTCAAACGGTTCCTTTGTGTTGTCAACTCTGTAAATAAGCAGTTATATGAGAATTTAAAGCAAGACTCCCCTGCAAATGGGAGACAAAATATCTCAATCTGCACACACACACACACACACACACACACACACACACACACACACACACACACACACACACACACACACAGATATATATATATATATATATATTGATATATATATGATTACGATAAGTTTATCAGCAGACAGCTGAGCAGATAAAAACTTGGAGTGGATTCTTTAAAACGGTAAAAAAAAAACACACACGCACACACACACTAATGTTTCAGCATTCTCATTATCCTTTACCAAATAACTAGACAGATCACGTTTTCCTTGCTGGTCAATCACATAGTTCAACTACTGTTTCATTTAAAAGATGAAATACACCTTTAAAAAACATAGCTCAACCTCACAAACAAAAACATATTCCAAGTAACCACATGTGCCCTGAATGCATTTTTGTTATTCACTAACTAAAATTAATTAACTCCAAGTGGCACGTGATCATTTCCTGTGAGTAGAAGCTATGTTTCGACAAAATAGCAGTTTTGTTGTCCTCGCATTGAATAACTTATATTCTCCTACAAATAGAAGAACAAATCAAATACACTCTATCTGGTGTCCAGAATAATACTTATGGGGAAAGAAAAACTTGGAGTGAAATGTTTGAACGGGCATAAAAACTGATGGTCCACTATCTTCAAAGTGTTTTGCGTGCCAAACAGACAAGGGATTTCCCAAGCCAAAGTCCTGTTCAGAGTGATGAATTAAATCAGTTTACAAGTGCAAAACAATGAATACTCTGATTTTCATTGATCTCCATTAACTGTGAACAATAAAATAGCAAATAATTCCAGGTCTTATTATTCTCATTTTTCCGTTCTCAAGAAGTGCACGAATAAGTTCGATTGTTTAGTGCATGAAATGCTCCTAATTAGAGAATTAACACCATCTCTCAATGTCCAATCGGACTCAATTCAAGCAAAACTATTTGCGTGACATTGCATATTTAATTAAGAAGTATTTTAATCTTTAGCGAATAATTTTCTGACAGTTTATTTTAATGCATTTGTAATACATAAAATATGAGCGGGAGACCTTTATGGGCATTTAAAACGGCGAGCCGCAGGCGAGCCGTTTTAAAGTCCATAAAGGTCTTACGCGAATATATTTTGTTACTTGTGAAATGAAACAATAGATTGTGTTTGTCGTGTTTGTAATGTTAATCAGCAGAGATCTGTATGAAAGTTAATGCATACTAATTAGCGGAGCAGGACACTTTTACGAAAGTTAATGATTTTTGTTGGGGTTTAGAGTGATATACATGTGACTCAAATACTACCCGTAGATTGGTCGTTAGTCTCATGAATTATTAATGAATTTTACGAGAACTTGAAAATGGTGTCACGATGTCACCGAAACGTTGTTCTTTTCTATCGCTAATTTTTACTTGTCTATGTTTTTACTAAACCGTTTGCTTATACTTATTATTCTGGGCATAATAATTAGGTTGCCACCAAACAAAGATGCAATAATGTAACCATATAAGTGGACAAAGTAGGCATGTGGAACCATACTTGATCTGATAGATTTCAAAAAAAGAGAAGTTCGTTTTGGGTTCCTTAAGGACGTGACGCCCTCAGCATGCCTTTTGAAAACCTCAGACATGCATGAAGTTATGGAAAGACATCACCAGCTCCACCGGACAGCCCATTGGGCAAAACTCTTGCCACCCAGTAAAACAAGGTTACTGAGAAATAGAGGTCATTCTTATATACTTCTACACATTAGAACCGAACGTTTCAAACGTTGTTTAAAAAATAGATGCCATTTTAACTACATTTAATTTTCATACTACTGTGACTGAATTTTTATCTTAGTTCAACTGTAATCCGGAACATATGTTCTTGGGATTAATACAGACCCTATATTGGTTCAACCCCATAAGTTGCTCCAGAGGAAAACGATCTTGTGAGCGGAAAATTACTGGCCGAAGTTACGGAACTTTGCAAAGAAAAGGAGCAGCTGAGGAATGACATAAGTCTTTCACCGACTTAAAGAAAGCGGAGTAACTGTAGAATGCACTGCCACATCGAGTCCTTTACTGCCGGAAAAGGAGCGAATACGCGCTACGCAGTGAGTTTAATGAATGCAAGAGGAATCGATCACAGCTTCCTTAGATTCGCGAGTCACGTTTTTAGAACGAGAAATACTCTCTTGTGCTTTTGCTGGCCACGCTCGCCACTGCCTTCGGACATACTTCTCACCGCCTAAGGCGTAGTTAGCATAAAAAAAAATTTAATTAATTAATTAATTAATAACGAGGACGCCATTTCGAATTCACAACTTATTTGTTACTTGAATAAATTACACACTTCAACTTCAATTAATTCGTTTCTGCTTATCGCGTTGTCGGCTATACAAAAAAACTTAGTTCGAGTGGCAGAGTATTGTAAAGTTAAACCGGAGCAGAGCCGTTTGCGTGTGAGGAAAAAACGAAGCTTTTGTCGCATTTCGACGGTGAAACCGCTATAGCGCCTCCTCTCTCCACTGTACTCGAGAAGCTCTATCGGCCACTTCTCGATCCGGTATCAAGATAACTTCGCAACTTGCGATTGAGCTGAAATCTGCTTAGCCTTGTACAATCTTTTATATCACGCCCTCATCGGAAATATTTGCTTTCGTTACTTCATTTCCCTTGCGACTTAATGTCTAAATTAACCAATAAGAATTCGGCGTCCACCGGCGGACGCAGAAATACAGTTGAATCCCGGTATTTCGAATTGCTAAGGGGAAATTGAAATCACTTCGAGTTATCGGGGTTTCGAGTTATAGGGGTTTGGAACACTAAAAAGACCAGAAACATTTAGAAAGATAAATTTTTACTTTTACGGGCCGATAAGCAAAACCCCTGCACTGCAGTAGTTGCTGGAAAGGCTGTGAACTGGGGTGACGGAGAAGGGATTTAAGTGCCATGTACATTGAATTTTGAGGGGAAGAGGAAACATATTATTATATTGTTCTCAAAAATGAACTGGGCAAGGTTGACAAGTAATGACAAACAACAGATCGATTCCAGATTACGCGCCATTGTTTCTCTTCGCCTGGAAGAACGGTCAAAACTTTTTGTTTACCGACATATAAATGTGTGATATCGACAAAGGTCAAGATTAAATGTAATCTTCCGGTGCAAAATGTTCTGGCTCATTTAATAGTCAGCAAAAGTGAAAATTGACTTCGAGTTATCGAGGGTAAAATTACAAAGGAAAGTACCAGAAGGGAAGTAAAAATCGCTTTGAGTTCGCGGGGTTTCGAGTTATATGGGTTAAAATTACAGTAAATATATGAGGCAAATGCAAGGGAAATCAGTTTTGCTTCGAGTTAGCGGGGAATTCGAGTTACCGAGGGTTTGAGTTATCGGGGTTCAACTGTAAGCAAGTAGGTGTCTTTCAAGCAGGCATTCCTTTTCCCCTTTCCTTCCCAGTCCTCCCAATTTTCCCTCTCTTCTTCTCTCCCCCCTCCCCTCCCCTTTTACGCGTACCACCCGGGCTACAGAATGCATACGGAGTGCTCCTGATCGGTGCAGCTAGTGAATCTAGCCTAAGGGATTTCCTTGAAGCTTACGAAGCTGTTTCAGATATTTACGAGTGGCTGCATTTGAACTGCAATGCCCCCAGCTAGAGCAACAGGCTCCGGCCATCTTTGCTGTTTCTGCGATCAAGACGACATGGTCAAACGGTTTTCTAGACGGCAAGTTTCTCAAACATCGGGAACATCAGTTGCGATCCAGCTGCCACGAAAGCATTATAGTGTTATCTATAAAGAGATGCTACTTTTATCGGGGAGCAGGGTTGGCGTAGTGGTGAGAGCACTCGCCTTCCACCAATGTGTCCCGGGTTCGATTCCCGGCCTCCCCGTCATATGTGGGCTGAGTTTGTTGGTTCTCTACTCTGCTCCGAGAGGTTTTTGTCCGGGTACTCCGATTCTCCCCTCTCCCCGAAAACCAACATTTAATTTGATTTGATTTGAGATTTGTAATTGGTAGGCGAAGAGCCACCTCGTGGAAGTACTACTAATAAATCGTTATTATTATCATTATTAAAAAACTATTATTATTATTATTATTATTATGAAAGTCATGAGAAGAAAATAATAATAATAATAATAATAATAATAATAATAATAATACTTTCGAGTGCGCTCGCCTGTTTAACTCGATCGCTTTACTGTGCATAAGGAAAATAAGGGAGCTACTCGTAGTCTCCTTTTTTGCAGAACATAATATATATCTTTATTAAAAACTGAACTTTTTTTTTACTTTTTTACTACTTCACAAAACACTACAACTCTATTTTACATTACACTGCACTTCCTCACATAAATTTACTTACTTAAAATAACATCATTGTTATATATTACATTCCATTACAGTACAAAAAAACAATTCACTGAAGAAATTACTAATTACAGAGTTAACAACACACATTACAACCATGTTGGACCATAAAAATTAGGATTGACAATAGACAAGTGCAACAAGGATGGAAAAGGAAAAAATAACTCATTTATGTATCACAAATGCAGAGAGTGGTCCATCTTTTTCATTGGCTAGTCGGAGACAGGCTAACAGCTCATATACCTGCTGATGAATGTTGTGCCGCGTAGCACTAGGAACACAAATAGTGGAATAGAGAATTAACTCTAAAGTGTAAATTAAAGTGCTACTTAAACCCATGAATAACCCACTGGGCGTTAGCCCTAGTAAAGGGAAACAGGGAACCACACGAGGCAAAGAAAAAATCTTTTGACCTCGGTGGGAATCGAACCCACGACCTCCGGATTAGATCTACCGTTACTCTGCCGACTGAGCTACAAGGTCGCACAGAGAAAGTCGGGGACGATTTTAGATGGTGAATCGCGGCGAAGAGAAAGTAAGGGTACATATGAATGTTGTGCCGCGTAGCACTAGGAACACAAATAGTGGAATAGAGAATTAACTCTAAAGTGTAAATTAAAGTGCTACTTAAACCCATGAATAACCCACTGGGCGTTAGCCCTAGTAAAGGGAAACAGGGAACCACACGAGGCAAAGAAAAAATCTTTTGACCTCGGTGGGAATCGAACCCACGACCTCCGGATTAGATCTACCGTTACTCTGCCGACTGAGCTACAAGGTCGATTCCCACCGAGGTCAAAAGATTTTTTCTTTGCCTCGTGTGGTTCCCTGTTTCCCTTTACTAGGGCTAACGCCCAGTGGGTTATTCATGGGTTTAAGTAGCACTTTAATTTACACTTTAGAGTTAATTCTCTATTCCACTATTCATATACCTGCTGTACCTAATATAGCCGCCAGCAAATAAAGAAAGCTGAATAAAACTGGAGGCCCTTAACCGGCGGCTATCAAAAATCGTCTCACAACAGAATTAATGAGTAGAAATTCCGAAACTGGAACCGAAATAAAAATGAACTTCATGGCTGGGAATGTTAGAACGCCAAAGAGCAGTGCTGCCAACGTGTTTAACAAATTTTGTTGCAGCGCTGCGAAAATTTTTCGAGCTGTTGATGTTCAGCTTATAAGAAAACACACTTTCATGTACTGAAATACCGGAAGAGTTAAATAACTTAACTAAAAGAAATGGAAAAAAAATGTTTCAACAAGTGTCGACCTAGTGGCATTGTTTTGATGGATTACTAGTTCGGCTCCTTCTGCTCGTACATCTAGTACGTGAAAGCCGTTCCTCTCGCTTTTAGCAATGATTGAATATTTTTTTGCCAAACCACTGCCATTTACAACTATTCAGAGCAAATAAACTCAGCACTTTTTCCAAAACAACCCTAAAGTGAAGCTTCCACGTTGTCCTCGGACCGTTTCATGAAAGTCATTCGATTTTGCCCAGAAACGTTAAAACACAACCAAAGGTTTTCGCACCCTTTTTGATTGGTCATGTGATGGCAAAATATTTCCTTTCCTCGGTTTTCTCTTTCTCTGGGTTAATTCAGTTTCGATTTTTTGTTAAGATTCTTTATTATGCGTTGTACAGTTTTGAATAAAACCATTGTTATACTTGGGCTTGCTGGATACGAATTGGTTATAACCAGCTCGGCGCTACGCGCTTTGTTGGTTATTTATCATTTCATATTCAGCACGCCCTTGTAATATAATCGTTAAATATATTTATGCAAAACAAAAACAACAATCATGAGCTGTTTTGTAAAGGTTCTAAAAAGCTCTTGGTTTTGATATACGAGCTCTCTGTAGATATATTGGTAGAATTTATTTTTTTATTTGTAACAGATCATCATTTTGAAGAACTAGTTTATTTTTCACATCAGTAGTTAGTCCCTGTGGAGGAAAGAAGAGAGGAAGAGGGGAATCGGGCGCCTTTATGAAACCCCTGGAGAATGCACATCTTCTCTCCCCTTTCTAACGCCTGGCTAATCAGAATTTGCATTTTGTTTTGTAACATACTGAATTAATTTAGGAAGATGTCTCTGTCGTATCAGTGCTGAGATTTTTCACTTTCTAATTTCTTTGATAGTTTTTCATTAATTAACAATAAAATACAAACAACAGTGATAAACACGATAAACAACAGATGTTATAAACGTGTATTCTTTTATCATGTTTCTCACTACTGTTTGTGTTTTATTCTTAACTATAAGCTTCTAAAGATGGCAAAGAAAAAAATGGTATTGGAACACTATCCTAATAGGCACGGGTTTTTGAGTTCAGTGTTCATTGCCTTAAGATATATTGTCTTTTTTTAGTTTCCCCAAAGGTGGTTTTACCGTGGTCAGGTCCTGTGATTGCGTTCCCGATTGGATACATACTTTGGTGTTCATCCATTGGAATTCCTCCTATAAACATATCAATAATAAGGACCTCAACGGTTGTGGCAAATGGGACAAACTATGCAAGCCTCCAAATAAGCGGGTACGGTATCTACAAATGCCGGGCAAGTAGCAAGGATGGAACTGACGAGCGAGTAATAATCATTGGTGAGGAAACCCAATTTGTGCCTAACTTTCATTTTTTACACCGAATTTCGCGGAAGCGTTTTCATTTTGTTTTTGCAATTAATTACGCCATTTGAAAGGATTCTGTTGTCTTGTAGGTTTTGCTTGTTTCCATTTCTCGCCCTCCCAAAAGCTAACTTATAAGTTTTTACCTTACGTATTTGTTGAATACTGAAATATGATAAATACTTAATCGTTTTTCCCGTGGTGACTGCGTTAAATGCTGCAAATGTGACTCAAAACAATGAGCCTAGTAGTAGAGATTCCAGTTGTATGATTCCCTGAACAAGATAAGGTGCCATATAGATCAATATATGTCAGTACCACTGGCTTTCGCTCATTATGCCCGGAGTACGCTATGCACAGTTCGTTCCTCTTCTCCTTCACTAGAGATCCCCAAACGTGCAAGAGAAATGAAAGCTGTACGAGTTTGAATGAAATTAAACAGTAATGTATGTTGGTTAAGGGCTATAACAGGGGGTTAAATGGAAGCATTAGACCTCCAAGACAAACAATTTCATTGTTACAATGACGAAATGTCTTGTACATTTATGACCTTCGTTCGCTCGTTTCGCGTCCTTTCTCTGGCTTAGCTTTGCTTTCAGTAGAGGTAGGTTGACAAGTTCGTCCGGTTTAGACCGCTTAGAGAAAACCCAACAGATGTGTATGAAATGACAGGCACATCAGTAAGCATACTTTTTAACGTCTGTAAACGCTCAAAGCTAGCGCTATTTAAGACTCATTTAATTTACGCTCGTGTCTCTGTTTGGCTTTTGTTTGTTGGTTTTATTGTTTTGCTTTTCTAATTATATTTTGTCATCACGGCCGGGCTTCTTACTTTCTTGGAAAACAACCAGTAATGAACTGTGATTGAAACGAACAGTTGATATCAACCCAAGCAGGAATTTCGCTTTCTCATTCACACTTGCTAGTCTTTCCAATTCGTTCTCGCAAATTTCATCCGTTTCTGCAATTGCTTAAGTCTCGATATTCGTCTTCACTTTCCCGGCATAGTCAATCGAACCCAATCGAACTCAATCCATGGTACTGCGAGATTCCACGGTCTACTGTGAAATGCAGGATACTTAAACGCCTTAAGGGACCTTTCTATAGCGTAATTCGAATAATTCTTTCCCATTCATATGGTAAAATGATGCAGTATCCTAAAGTAGTTTACACTTCGTCTCGAAAACGGATAACGAGAACACACTTTTTGTAAATTTTTTTCTGCTCACTTTTGTTAGCATGTCCAAAGCAATGTGTCTGTGCTTCCGCTGGTGTGAGCTCGGGGGATAATCCGTTGTTGGTAAAGGTATCATGTACAGGAAAGCAACTGAGGTCTGTCCCAGGACTGTTTCCATTCAATACATATGAACTGTAAGGACTATCATCATACTGGCTACTTAACATTGCTCAATATTCGGTAATATTATTCAACACATCGTCACAATGTCCAAACAGGGTCATAGCATGGTCAATAGTCGGCGTGCGCGTTCAACGGATATCCTGCGATGTACGTAATTTTGTGCGTCACGGAGTAAAATGGCCGCTTTTCCAGCATGTGTGTGTGTGTGTGTGTGTGTGTGTGTGTGTGTGTGTGTGTGTGTGTGTGTGTGTGTGTGTGTTTGGGGGGGCAATAAAACCCGAAAATAGTGCTTTGTCATTAATGTGTTGAATAATAAAACAATTATCCTGCCCAATCTTGCGGAATATCGCCTGATTTTAGCCAACTCGGCCTACGGCCTCGTTGGCTAAGTATCAGACGATATTCCCCTCGATTTCGCAGGAATTGTCATTTATTCTACCTCCAAAGAAGAAAATAGAGCAGGAGAGGGTGCTTAAATATTTTGTTCCGTAAAATTTGGAATGCATGGGTAAAGAGACTTCCATTTCATCAGAAATCTATACCATACTTAAGTAACTTGATAGGTTAACAAAAAGATGAGCCTTTAGATAAAATGGAAGTGTTTTATAAACCTCACTGGAACATTGAAGGGGATAGGAATTAAAGGGAGAGGTAGAAATAAAATTATAATATGTGAAGGAGCTCAACCAAAACTTGTAAAATGCTTAGGCATTGGGTGGATTGATGTTAAGTGAAACCTTTTGCATTGTTATTTTGACAGGCAGTTTTCTCTTACAATGGAAAGATACGGTCCAATAATCCACAATGGTCGAACCAAGAAGGTCCCCATTCGGAAATCATGACTCAGTTCTCACATGATTTCACCAATGAAAACGCTGTTCTCTTTCTAAGTGAAATAGAGGATCAGATCAGTTTCACCCTCCTCCCTCCACTCGCCCAAAGAAGACCAAACCGAGCCCTGTCCAGACCAATCGAACATGAATCAAGTCTCGTGACGCGCCCCAAGCCTCACAAAGATTACGGGATTCTGAACTGTTGTAAAATCTGTAAAAGAATCGGGTCATGATTCAGTTTGTGACCACTCTCTCCTCCCCCGTCTCTCTCTCCCCCTCCCCAGCCCCCTCAAACTGCATCCTATAAAATAATGCTGATGACGGGGATCTTTTGTTGCAGCTGTCGCTCTGTAAGATTTAACCGGCCAAATGGCGAAGCCTATAAATAAATATATAAATGAATAAATGTCAAAAATGATATAATTACTCGATCACTTTGGTCACAATGTTCTTAAAAAAGCCTTTTTATCTGTTTTTCAGGGACTTGTCCGATAACACATTGGAAGACTTGCCGGCAGGAGCTTTTAGTAATATGACACAACTCTATCGCCTGTAAGAATAATGCTCTTTTAGTATGGATTTGTTTCCTTGGATACAAATGTTTAAATATTCTAATTCTAACGGATGGAATCTGAGGGCCAATAAGAATATTTGCTTTATTTGATGAAAAATGGTCTCGCTGGCAAAGCAAAAATACGTTATATTAAATTTGTGGAAGGTCTTATTAACACATTTGCGCAAGGACATCGATCAAAAACCAATAACTGTTAAGTAGTAGTGCTATTCTTTAAGCAAAAGTTGATTATTGACTAAACACGTCATAATTTTCATTTTTCTTTGGAATAAGGGTTCGAGTTGATTGGTTTACCGTCTTAATGCTTTCTCAAAATTCTTGGAAAAGAAAAGAAAACATGAGGGCTATCAGAGTGTATTTTCTTTTAATAAAGCACGGGTTTTTAATAGTTAAATTTTTAGTAGGATTGACGTAAGCTGATTGTTCATAACCTCTTCGCCGGTCAACTGATCAGTACTATTTAGCAGTGCAAACTGAGTCGTTTCGCCCCAAACTGTTTGTGTGATTGCAGCTTTCGAATGCTAGTAAACCGCGTAACGTTATTGTGGAGCATATTTCGAGATAGTTACTAAAACACCACACGAGTACTACGAGTAACATACGAGTACAGACAAGTAACATACGAATACATACGAGTAACACACAGGTAACATACGGTCAAATGTGGGTAATATGCAAAAAACAAAAACTTCAAAGTAAAATACAAGAAATTGGATTTTTCTCCGCAATCTTCAATTTGTTTTTTTATACCTCGGTGTATTAATTAATTCAAGGGTGTAGTGTGGGGAGAAGTTAGCATTTGAGTGTCTGTGTTTGTGTGTGTGTGATGTGGGATGGGGTCATGGGGGGTGATGGGATACAGGTTCGACTGGGGTATCTGGTTCCCTGTTGTGACACACGTGCCTGGTAATACGATAAAATGGGAAAGTAGACCAAACGTACAGCGTTTTGAGAGGGAGCTATTAATATTCGGTGAGACAAGAGCTACATTTTTTTGTTTTTTAATCTCTTTTATTTTCGCTTTATGTTACTGCTACTTTATGCATAAAAAGGCTCATACGAAGCACCAATGAAGTTATTTCTGTGTAATCACTGCAAAAGTAATTACACAGAAGCATGCGGAATACCGATGAGATGCTTTACCTCAGGCAACCTAAGGCTCCTGCAACTTACTTTTAAATCGACTTTCTGGCTGAGATCACTGTGTTAATCTAATCGCTACTGTTTTCTACCTTCCTAATTTTGCCTCCAGGATCATCTCTGACCTCAGCCGGCATGATTACAATTTCGAAATCACAGCAAGTGCTATCACGTGCTAGTATAATCTGTTAGCGTTCTTTCACGAATGCCGTTCTCCGATTGGCTACGCTGCTCGCTATCTAGTCTGTGATAGATAGCGAGTAGCGGTTGTCTACCAAATAGCGGCTTCTTCTTCGCTTTTTCCACTGTCTGAGAGAAGGTTTTAGATAATTTACTTGGTTTTTTTTATTTTTTTATTTATTTTTGACCAACTAGAAGATTTATACTAGAGCAATTAGATCAGTAGCTCTCGATTCTCTATGCGTGATAGCTATGTCGATCTCATAATCTAATTGTTAACTGTTTATTAGTGCTGTCAGTCCCTCATTTTCTCTTGGTGCTGTGCATTGATTCTTGTCAGTACAGCAGGGACGTACTAAGCGAAAGTTTGAACGAAAAGCGTAATTTCTTAACCTGAAAGAACAAAAGCGCTATTGTAGCATCGTTTGGGACTTTAACATTTGCGGGGAGGCGCGGGAAAAACTTCCATGGACTCTCTTGTATTTAATCATAATTCAGATATATTATTTTCAAAGAAGAGTAAAAATCAAAACAGAATAATTACAACAACAATTAAAACGAAGGAACAAAAGAAAACAAAAACTAGAATTAAAAAAATAGATACTAACTTATTCTTTTATTTCTTGCATCATGGATGATTCGTGCAATGAAAAAAACCTGCACGCGTAATCTTGGCTACCACATTTCACCAGTTGTCGTGAGTTTTCAGTACTTACCAGGCGTGTACATCACCTGTCTTTTCTTCCTACTGTGGTTGTTGAGCCAAATTGTTTTGGCCAATGATATGTAGAGCGCAGGTCTTGTTCCTTGATATTCTCGTCTTTTAATGGAGTAAGTGTTTCGCGGGTTTTTATTCGCTAAATTGAATTTTGAAATGTATACTTGCCTTGACAACAACAGCAACAACCTTTAATGTACTACTCATTCCGCACTGAAAACTGAGAAAACTGTAAATGGAAAACGTAAGAAGCTGCACAGACAGTTTCGTTCGCTTCGTTACCCAGTGAAATATGCGAGATGAACACTTGCGAGATGAACACGTAGACCACGTAGGCAAGTTGGGTTATGTATAACTGACAAAAAAAGTTTTAAATAGTAATAACGCAGTGCCAAATTAAAAACAAAGTTTATAGTAGACGTTTCGGGCCTAGCCTCCCGATACGTCTGCTATAGACTTTGTTCTTAATTTGGCACTGCGTTATTACTATTTAAAACTTTTTACTGTTTACTGTGCCACGCAGCTACTGAACCTTTTGGTTTACGATGTATAACTGACACCTGCTTACATACGTGACGTCAATATCTTTCTGTGAGGTGATAAGGAAATTGTGATAAAGAAAAACAAGTTTAGTAGGTCCGGCAAAAGAAGAATGCATCCATTTCATGTTGAGTTGCTGCTATGTGACTACTGTGATTTTAATGTATACAATATGAACCAACGAACGTCGCATACAAAATAAATGAAAAAACGTTCACGACAGTTTGCGCAAAAGGACGAGTAACCTAGCAGATTTAGAATTGACCAACAATGACAATTAAACAGTACATATCACGTGCCATCTGCTATATGCGCAGTTTGGAAAAGTAATCGGAAACAGTACTGTGAATAGTAAAATTCGTTTGGCTGAGAAAGTCATTCAAGAGTGTGGAATTTCCATGTGATTACTTTAACCAGTAATCCAGTAAATCATCCAATAGAGAAAGTATACGAAGAAGAAGTGACTTTGAAAAAAATTTCACTATTTAAAAACTGCGAAAAACTATTACTTGAAAATCATCTTAAAGTTTTTAAAAGGCTTAAAAAACCGACAACGTTTCGACTCTAGCCTTCGGGACTAATGATCGAGTATGGTGCCAATGAAATATTTAGAATAGTGTCAACAAAAATTACTTGGTTTTCGTTTTCTGTTCTTGGTAAATGTCTCCCCAGTCAAGCAACAAATACGCTACATGAAAACTCATGGAGTGTTTCACATTTGCACAAGGTCATTGACCAAAAATCAGCAAACATGACACTTTACTTAAATAACCAAACATCATGTTAAGGCATGATGTTATTATGTCGATAGAATTCTCCATTATACTCTTCCGCCCTCCTCTCCTTATTCAAAACCATCTATTGGATTACCATTTTGCATACTACAGCTGTCTTTCAGTAGGCGCCTTTTCCGCCCCACCTTTGTGAACATGATATTTTATTCACTTGACACAACAGTGTCAACTTCTACACTTTTATTTGATATCGATTAAAACCGCCACTTTATAGGAGTGGCCAAAAATGCCAATTCATGAGTCGATATTTATTACAGTCATACCTTATTATCTCCAGCAAACTAGTTCGACGCCACGCAGAGCTCCCGTATTCGGAACGCAACAATGGCATTATTGTCACGTTGGTCAAGGCTACTGTTTTAATTGAGCGGTGTCATGGAAACTTTTCTATCTTCAAAGCTTAAAAACCATAGAATCTTCTGGCCTGACTCAATGGCGCTAACAATTTATTAATGCTTTTGAAATACAAAAGTAATTGGAATTGTCATTTGAAAGGTTCACTCTAAAAAAAAATAGAAAAGGAAAAATAATCATACTCCCCGTCTGAACTGAGTAGAACCCACGAGTGACCATGTACAACTGCCAGAGTCCTGTGCGGATCGGTAACGTCTAGAGGGCAATAGATACGGCATTTGGCCTGGCTGCAAATGAGAATATCATCCTGGACGTGTTCATATCAGGCCGAACTGCTTGAGACGTGTGATGTTAATGCCCATTATGAGCCAACAACTCATTGTTCTTGCTGCCTCGTTTTACATCATACAGAAAATCAATTTCGAAAAAGAACGTTAATGCTCAGAGTATACCTATCTTATTTAAATGATGCAGAATTAGAGAACGTGAATACTTGGATATCGTAAACTAGAGGAAAGTAACAGCTTCAGAATAAAGAGCAAAAAGAATTGATCCAAGACTCAAGTGTAAGACTTGACTCAAAGATCTGGCAAAGCAGTTAAAAAAAATCGGCTATAGTTCGAGTCTATCAATATGCGGGTTGCTTTGAGCACCTTATCGATTTTCGGTAAGGAGAGCTCTAAATTTGGACGTTAGTGTGGGGCATTTTGAGCAGAAAACAAAATTGTCCATTTCCTTTTTATTTTCCTTTATCTTTAAGTACAGAACGTAAAAAGATGACTGAAGTTCAGTAGAAAATGATGTTAAAATGAGAACAATGGGTGTACGCTGTGATTTTCTGGTTTGTCACGATAAGACATTTGTAAAGTTAATACGCAGTCTCCGTCAAGGATATTTGAAGCGTCTTTGTCTATTTTTTTAACAACAGCGCCCGATTTAATATCACAGCTTGTACGCTTGCCACTTTACTTTGCTGTCTTCCCGCACAGAGTGACTTGTTTTGACATATTCTCTTCACCTCACATAATAGAAACCTGGAGCTAAAAACGAACCTCGAAAGCATCATTTTCATTTTCTTGCACGCGTGATTGCGAGTATTTGCGACAAGGATGACTGAACAACGATGGCGGGCGATTTATAATAACGCTGATTGTCTCACATATCCTTCCCGCAAACTGTCATATTGAATTTAGTGTCTCCAGAAAAACCTAGGATAAGTGGACGTTAAGGAGAGAGAGAAGGGGGGAGGGACTCAAGTGTAAGACCTGACTCAAAGATTGGCAAAGAAGTTAAAAAATCGGCTATAGTGCGAGTCTATCAATTGATATGCTGGTTGCCTTGACCACCTTATCGATTTTGATACTTGATTTGATGTTTGAGAAATACGCTTTTGGCTCGTTTACTTGACGCACATATTTCACGGAGAGTGTGAATCAAAGTAGCCTGCGTGTCAGGCGCTAGAAAGGGAAGGGTGAAAACGGGCGCTTGAAAGGAGGAGAGCCCTCTAAAAACTTG
Organism: Pachyseris speciosa; assembly: GCA_016490735.1. Taxonomy (NCBI): domain Eukaryota; kingdom Metazoa; phylum Cnidaria; class Anthozoa; order Scleractinia; family Pachyseridae; genus Pachyseris; species Pachyseris speciosa. The sequence continues at coordinate 283,152 of JAEMWC010001033.1, forward strand.
CCTTGCTTTGCGCGACAGCCTGCTTTTTCTCTCTTCACTTGATTTATCTTTCTAGAGCCTGTCACGCTGGATAGAATCACAGCCGCGAGAAATTGGGGAGTGATACCACATTGCGCGCTTATTACCCGAGGCCACAATTGGCTTGTAGCTGTGTTTTGCTGTCATTTGTTTCATTGTTATACTTGCTATATCCCAGCATATAACATCAATCCTCAGTTTACGCGTTGACTCCTAAGACCCCTTCTTCTGGGATTGGCATTTGAGCAAATCCTGCGGGAATAAATGACTAAATTTAAAGACTCTAGACACATTCGACAAAAGAAAACAAGGAACATGTAGCTCCTTTTGTCGGTCTTCTTCCCTCTCCCTCTGCGCACTGTGGACTACGGACTAAGTATAAAACACGGACTGAGTATAAAATGAGGACTGAAGGCTGTGGACTGGGTACAAAACGTGGACAGAATACAAAACACCTTGCAAAAGGCGAGTGTGGACAAAACGTGACCTAGGCCATGGTGTAGGCCATGGCCAACCCTATGGCCCGCCCTATGGCGCACCGGTGGTCAATTGTTTTAAAAATCGGTTCAGCATTGCTGGAAACCTTTGTCAACGTTCTGCGTCAATCGTTCATACCTTCGAGTCTCTTTTGTTCTCTCGGCGGGGTTTCGCTCAAATTTTTTAAACGGACTGGTGGTAGGACTGAATTCGGAATATTTTATACCCTTAATTCTTTTTGAATCAAATGTTTTCCAAAATTCCAAGACAATCACGTCTCCTGAGGTGTGTAGATTTTGGGAAAACTTCAACCAATCGCTGTTCGCCGCTCCCACGGTAATGCACGTACGTTTGATTCTGTTGATTCTGTCCCAAATTATGTTTTCCTGTCTCAATTTCCAAAATGTTCTTTCAAGAAAAGCTCGAGGAGAGAAAAAATCCTCGGAGCTGAACTTACTTTCAATTTTTGTTCAAAAGTATATAAGAATAAACACCTGATGTGCTCTGACCACCAGGCGTAACACAACGTAACGCAAGTTGACCAAAATGAGTAATATAAAGTTTACATTGTTGACAGCTTTAACGACGGGAAAACTTGAAGCCTTCAGTATCAAAATAATTACGTTTCATATCGTAAAGGTTATGGGCAGGCGTATTACATGCTTGAATGCTAGATTATTACACTCTGGTTTGGATCCTTCAGTCATCGCGGGTTCACGCAAGTGACAAAAACTGGGACCCAGTTCACTGGCTGATCTGCACGGAATAGGACCTTAGCATGTAGAAATTTGCGGGAGCTCCTTTATAATAATTGCCTTTCTTACGATTTTTTTAGCCGCCCGAAAGTTATGTTTATATGGCATTCTGGTCTTTCTGATTCCAATCTACCACGAGTCTTTTTAACACTGAAAAATTTGAGCGAACCGCCGCCAAGAGAACAGAAGAGAGTCGTAGGTATGACAGCATTCATGGGTGGGCCATGGCCTAGGCCACGTTTTGTCCACACCCACCTTTTGCTAGTGTTTTGTACTCAGTCCGCGCTTTGTACCCAGTCCGCAGCCTTCAGTCCTCATTTTATACTCATTCCTCGTTTTATACCCAGTCCGCAGTCCAGGTCCGCAGTCTGCAGTCCGCAGTCCGCAGTGCGTAGTTTCAATTTTATACATGTACTGACCGGAAAGCTATGGTTGCCGGAATGTTGCAATATTCAATAAGAACAATTTTATATTCAATGTTTCGATATTTTGTTCAATAAACCAAAATTATATTCAATGTTTTGATATTTTGTTCAATAAACCGAAATTATATTCAATGTTTTGATATTTTGTTCAATAAACCAAAATTATATTCAATGTTTCGATATTTTGTTCAATAAACCGAAATTATATTCAATGTTTTGATATTTTGTTCAATAAACCGAAATTATATTCAATGTTTCGATATTTTGTTCAATAAACCGAAATTATATTCAATGTTTCGATATTTTGTTCAATAAACCAAAATTATATTCAATGTTTCGATATTTTGTTTAATAAACCAAAATTATATTCAATGATTTGTATTTTTATTCAATGCGCGCTTGTTAAATTCAATAACTGATTTTTTTGTTCAATGCGTAATTTTATTTTCAATAATTTCCGCAGTCCATCCTGGTCAGCGGATGATGGACGACCCTGTAGTTACCCTATGTATGAAGAACACCTAAACATGGTGGCCGATGCTGTGTGCCGGGTCGGTGCTACGTGCGTGATAGTGCTTTCGTCTTTTGGATAACCTGCTAGAGGAGATTGAAATCCAAGATGATAACCCTTATTTAGGCTTTCACGAAGCCACACTTCTCATTGGTAGACTCGAAATGGCATTATCTGTCCTGCGTTCACTGCTCGATATGGATTTGTTCTTCGATAAACACCAATCAAGTTCTAGGTCAGATGCGTACTTTGCTTGCGGAAATGTATCAATACTGGAACGAGACCGTAAGAGACTGTAAGCTCGCCAGACTTTGGATCAAGCGGGGAGAAACTACTGCGGATGTTGTGGTTTCTACACCTGGACAGATATTGCTAAAATGCTACGAATTTCGCGGTGTACACTGTATAGAAGGATAAATGAGTAACCAGGAGAATTTAGGTGGGCTTCCGGACATTTCCTCGTTTCAGTATTCATACATTCCCGCAAGCAAAGTACACAGCTGACCTAGAACTTTGTTAGTGTTGCCATCGAAGAACAAATCCATATCGAGCAGTGAACGCAGGACAGATAATGCCATTTCGAGTCTACTAAAGAGAACGGTGGCTTCGTGGAAGCCTAAATAAAGGTTATCATCTTGGATTTCAATCTCCTCTAGCAGGTTATCCAAAAGACGAAAGCACTATCACGCACGTAGCACCGACCCGGCACACAGCATCGGCCACCATGTTTAGGTGTTCTTCATACATAGGGTAACTACAGGGTCGTCCATCATCCGCTGACCAGGATGGACTGCGGAAATTATTGAAAATAAAATTACGCATTGAACAAAAAAATCAGTTATTGAATTTAACAAGCGCGCATTGAATAGAAATACAAAGCATTGAATATAATTTTGGTTTATTAAACAAAATACCGAAACATTGAATATAATTTTGGTTTATTGAACAAAATATCGAAACATTGAATATAATTTTGGTTTATTGAACAAAATATCAAAACATTGAATATAATTTCGGTTTATTGAACAAAATATCAAAACATTGAATATAATTTTTGTCTATTGAACAAAATATCGAAACATTGAATCTAAAATTGTTCTTATTGAATATTGCAACATTCCGGCAACCATAGAAAGCAGGCGACTTAGTCAGCGGTTTTCTCCACGAGGGTTTAGTTTTTCGTGTGACATTTTGTTTTGCTGATCAATATTGTGGTAAGAACTCGGATTTGGGGAGTCGTTGAAGACAGTTTTTAAAAACAAGTTGTCTAAGCTTTGCTTGTGGACTGGCTTCACTCACTGGCAAAATGAACACAAAAATAGACAAGGTAAGCTACATTAATTTTAGCCTTTGGATTTTACTTTACTGACGAATGTGGTGGTATCCTAGCTGTCAATCACAATACTCTTTGTACAGCTGTACTCAAATTTAGTATTCAGTCTTGTGTGCTTTCTTTAGAAGGTTAAAGTTGTTGGGTTTCCACTTTGAATGAAGCTCATATTAAATTATGCAGCTTCGGAATGCCATCAGTTGTCTAATCATTCATGTACCTTTCAATTGTAAGAGTACACAAGCCAAATACCCTACATGTAAGCTTACATGTAATTTTTTGTGGTTTGCAAAATGTTTAAACAAGCACAAAAGGGAGCACTGATGAAAATTACAGCGAAATTCATTGTATCACACTGCATGTTAATGCAAACTTCAAAGGGATTTTGGCTTTTTCTTCTGATTGGGGGCAGAGTTATGCAAATAGCCCAATCAGAATGCATTGCATTGTGATTTGCATGACCCCACCCCCAATCAGATGATGGGCGGAACAGAGAAACCCAACAGTTTTCAAAAACGAGCAGCTTGACCAATACAACTAATGTGACTTATAACCATGCGCAATATGCCTCATTTTTGAAAACTATTCATGAAATCAACTGCAAGCAGTAGATATCTAGTATATGAATTCACCCAACTGAAAATATTCTGGTTCCAGGGAAAAACTTGTGTCTGAGTTGTGGTTTTACGGTAGATAATTACCTGGTTTATAGGGGTTTATAATTACCTGGTTTATAGACCCCACCCCCAATCAGATGATGGGCGGAACAGAGAAACCCAACAGTTTTCAAAAACGAGCAGCTTGACCAATACAACTAATGTGACTTATAACCATGCGCAATATGCCTCATTTTTGAAAACTATTCATGAAATCAACTGCAAGCAGTAGATATCTAGTATATGAATTCACCCAACTGAAAATATTCTGGTTCCAGGGAAAAACTTGTGTCTGAGTTGTGGTTTTACGGTAGATAATTACCTGGTTTATAGGGGTGTTTTCTTGTCAGGTGATACAACTGGCAACAGGAATAAGCAAATAAGTATGCATAATAATAATATTGTTATGCATATGGCTGACTCATGGCACTGCTATTACATGTACATGACTGAATAGTTGATGAAATGCTAGCCTAGCTCAACTTTATACATCTTGTAGGAGTACACCTTGAGGAATGTGTTTGTATTCTACCATTTCAGAATTTTGGAATGGGAAACTGAAATTGGCTTTTGGTATGCCTTGAAAATTTGATGAAGTTCTTCAGTATAATAATTTCTTGAGTATGATGTGTTCTTTAGTAGGTCAGGCACCTGCTTACTGTGTGCCTTTTTGTTCACCTTTGAAAATGTATCCTTGTATTAAATGGAGAGCGAGCACATACAGTTTACAAATTAAGAAGCTTCATGTACACTGTATCCTTAGTGCAGAAGATAAAGCAAGTACATTAATCACAATCAAGCAGAGTTTAATTACATCCTGATGAGATAAGTGATTTAGAAGAAACAAACTGTCATTTTTTTAAATGAATTTTAAACCAATGAAGTATTTGATAAAGCTGCAAGATTATTCTTCCTGCAAAGTTATAATCGTGTGATTGCCAGTAGTTGCGACTATGATGACTGAACAACAATGGCGGGCGATAATATAATAATGCTGATTGTTTCACATAATTATCCTTCCCGCAAACTATCATATTGAATTTAGTGTCTCCAGAAAAACATGGGGTATTAAAGTGGATGTTATAAAGGAGAAAAGGGGGGGGGGGGGTGTTGTCATGAAGAGCAATAAGAATTGATCTTAAACTCAAGTGTAAGACCTGACTCAAAGATCTGGCAAAGCAGTTAAAAAATCGGCTATAGTTCGAGTCTATGAATGTGCTGGTTGCTTTGACCACCTTATTTTAATACTTGACTTTGACGTTTGAGAAATATTCTTTTGGCTTGTTTACTTGATGCACATATTTCATGGAGAGTGTGAATCAAAGTAGCCTGCGTGTCAGGCGCTAGAAAGGAAAAGAGAAGGGTGAAAACGGGCGCGCGAAAAGAGGAGAGCCCTCTAAAAACTTGTCACGGCACGTTTTTTACGTGTGGATGTCTTGGCTTTTACAGGCTTATACGGTGTATAATGAGTAATTACTTCATGCACTTATCATAAAGATGCACATTATACTGATCATGCCTGATGGCTTTAGCTCTTTGTTGTTTGGATAAAAATTTCTTGTATCCAATGATAATAAAATTATTTGTACAGCAAGCAATGTTCCAATATAAAGGAGGAATTCTCTAAGAAAAATTCATGATGTTTGAAGCATGTAAGACTATACACCTGTACATTTAACAATAATTATTGGTTCGTGCTTTAGTTTGCATACAGTATATCAAGTTATTGTGCACATAGAAAGTTTGGAGAGCAAAATTGAGGGAAGCACAAGACTCTGGCGAGAGCAACTCTACCTCTTTGAGTGCTCTTCAAACTTTTCAAGTGCCATTTGTTACTCAATAAAGTATACACATCCAAAACATGAACCACTGTCTTTTATAACTTAGATTGCCTAAATAATTGTTATGGCAAAACCCTGGCAAATTGTTTAAACAGCGACCTGTCATTTTGAGTGTACTTGATCTGTACTGTTTTTCTACATGTCTAACGATAACATTAATGTTAACAATAAAAAATGCAAATGAATATTTAAGACTTTGAGCCAAAAATATTTACAGTATCTTATAAAGTTACTATGGCCCAGTCAAGACAATAATTTTTTTGCTTCTTTCAAAGTGTTTTAATTCCTTCCTGAATTCTCAGAAATGCAAGGTCCCTGGCACCATTTGTACTCCTCTTGTTTCCATCTTCAGGAGCTAAAACTCTTATGCCACACTGCACTAAACATAGTTCAATCATCTTCATAGCCTGCAATTAACAGGGACTTATTTAGCCGAGCGCCAAGCAGGGGAGATGGAGCACAAAGCGCGACATGCCAGTGCAAAGTGCAAGACGAAGGGAAGAGGTACAGTATATAAGTGCCTGTTGCCAGTTTATTGTTTATGCTCTTCCAACCAATCCTCTGGTGATTGGAAAATGCTGATTGGTCAATTCATACCATGTGATGCTAATGTGAGAAAATACACCACAAATAACAAACATGGTGCGTGGTGACTGTGAGTTTTCAAGGAAGCTATCAAGCTTGCACTTGATTTCTTACCTCGCGTTGAAAACATGTATCGTGGTGTTGTTTTGATAAATTAAATTAACGCCGTCGACAACTTCTCTCTCATTGAAAGACAGGAGGAAGCACCGAACGCTATTTTGCTGTACTCCACGGTATTCTTTTTACAGCACCTTGTAAAATGGAGTAAAAGAACAGCATTTTCTCCTGAACTTCTTTCAGAAAATCAGAGTTTCTAAACTCAGCAATCAGTGCTGTTGTTCAGTGAATTCTTTGAATTAGCAAACTTTTTTAACCCCATTGAAATTTTTACCTTTAATTTAAAACACCTCATGTTCAAGTACTTCATTTTCCATGAAATTCATGACTGTAAACAATTCACTCTTTTTTGACTTATAATTGCTTTCTGCTGCTCGTAGAACTATCGATGCCTGAAGAAGGCTTATTCTGCCTGCCAGCAATGCTCTGAAAAATCGCTAATTCTGCTCGGACAACTAAATGTGCAAGAAATCTGATAAGTTTCCTGCAAATGATTGAAAGCTTTTTCATTGGTCAATTCAAAAGTGACTGTCCGTCGAATTTTGTGGGTGTTCCAAGGGAACGACTGGCGACAGGGGCTTATTTTTCTCTCCCCCTTGTCTCGGGCTCTGCACTTGGGTGTCGCACTTTGCGCTCCATCTCTCCCTCTTGGTGCTTGGCTGAATAAGCACCTGTTTAATGCAGGCTATCATCTTCATCAACCAGTGTGCTTAAATTTAATTCAAGACATTCTTTTTTCCATTTTGTTGGCTGATGTTTTTTTTATTGCAGTTAAGGCTGCGTGAACAAGGAAAAAAAATTATTTGGCAAAAATATGCTCATGTATTTATCTGAATTTGCTGAAACATAGTTACATTTAAGAAGAAAATGTAGGCCTCCATATTTCTCAAAGTAATTATTTGGTATGGCCTTCCAGGCATCATCCAAGTTACTTACAGTACCAATCCAAGCAAGCCATGGAGATTTTACCATAGATCTGAAGTTACTCCACGCCCCCCCCCCTCCCCTCTCCCCTTGCCAAGCCAGTTGTCACTGAGAGTGGATAAAACTTGTCTAATTATTAGTTCCCAATGTAGTTCAAACAATTTAGTTTTTACTCATAATGAGTTTGGGTTCAATATTTCTGTTTACTACGAAGTAAATTTGACTAAATTTTGTCATTTTTGCGGGTATCTACATGTACTACCTTAAGACAACCTTCTGAGAAGGCTGATACATGACTTTTCTTTAAAAAAAATTAATTTTGTCCTTTTTTTTTTCCTTAAAAAAAAGAGAAGAGGTGACCTTTAAACTTCATTTAGCACCTTGTCCGGCACACTGAGCATAGATGCAGTATAGATTAATTGAGAAGCACCGAGTGATTTGGCTAAAAGTGATTTACCATGAGTGTAAGATCGTGCGACTGACAAAAATTATTTTTGTTTTTATTTTCTGAATTTTGGTGAGGAAGATACATGTAGCATCATTGTTCTTATCCACATTGTATGATAAATTAGTTCCTAGAAGTACTTTAACAGAACACTATAAATAATTATGTTTGTGTTCTTCTGCTTTAACTGAGAGCCATTATCCACATCGCTTTGGTTTTATTCGTAGTCAATTTTAAGCCTGAAATGGTACCAAAGTTTTTTTGTAGCAAACATTTAAGGGAAATTGTGTCACTAGTTAAGAGCATAGTGTCATCAGCAAATTGAGATATTTTTACCCCTCAGTCTTGTCAGAGTTAGGGATGAATAACTGTACCTCTACAGTTTAGTTCTTGTCTGATTTTTAAAGCTAGTCGTTCCGCCGCTAGCATAAACAAGGAAGGGCTTAGGGGCAACCCTGACATATGCCTCTCAAAACTTTGAATAATTTTTGTCATAAAGCCAGCGTTCATAACTGCTGTTTTGCCACCGTTATAGAGAACGGAAAGCCAAATTCTTATAGAAGGTCCAAAGTTGAAAAGTTCAATTTTTTTTTATTATAACTTCTCTCTATAGAGTCAAAAGCTTTTTCAAAGTCCACAAAAAGAAAGATTTCTGAGATTTTTTTAGGTTGTGTTTATTCCATTAGATCACTTAAGAGTCATATTTTGACCGATAATTTTTATATCTATTCTTGACAAAACCTGTTTGGTCAGAATGTATTATTTTGGTAGACAGACTTCTTTTTGTTTGGCAATAGCTGCCTTTGAGAGAATTCTGTAGTCAACGTTGAGCAGAGTTACAGGATGCCAGCTACATTGTAGTTATTTCTGACAAGTCGCTGTGTTCATTAGGAGGTAAAGAAATTTTTCCTCTTCTTTGTGAAACTGAATTTGGAGTTTTCCTTTCTGAAAGGCTTTGTTGTTAGAGTTAAGTAAGTTATGTCTCTGCAACAAGTCATGTATGATTCAGTAGTTTGCTTCAAACAACAAACTTGGATACTTTTTTTATTAGGGGGTAATTGACACAGTCATTTCTGATGAAGAAATGTACATGTGTTAACCTTAGCTAGTGAGGCTCTGGAAGAATAGTCTAGCTTAACTGAACATGAGAGAAACACTTAATATTGAATAATAAATTGGTAAAATAGTTCAAGTAAAGGTGAAACCACTTTGAACAAAAATACATGTACTACATGTAATTAAATGAAGTCACTGTTGTCCTGCACTGCATATAATGGAGGAGACGAGTGAAAAGTGGAACAAAAATAATTTATACAATCATGTATAATACATTACGATTAATTAATTGTTTCGAATGACTTTTTACAAAGGTATTTTCCCAGCTGGTACAATGTATACATTAGCCAGAGGAAGGAGCAACTTTATAGATAACTCAAGCTCCTATTGATGTAACTCTTCAGTGTAGCCCAATAAGGGTCATTTTTGAAATGTCTTTAAATGAGCCCCACAGTTGGCTTTAACTTATAGTGAGGATCAGTATGCGGTACATTGTATAAATTCTGTTACATGTGAAATGTGACATTTACCAATCATTTTTGCTGTGTTAATTATCCTCAATTCCACAAATTTATGAAATGTCTTTTATGGAGATAAAACTAACTGAAGGTTTTGCTGATTTACAAAACAACAAAAAGCTGAAATAGTAATAAAAGGTAATTACAGTGTTACAAGTCATTAGAGAGATTCTGTCAGGTACTGCTAAAACATTGGTTACTTTCATTAGATTTGACGTGAGCAGTATTTGCCTTCCACTCTCAAAGGGTTAAGTTTCAGCTGCACTGCCCCTTTTATACATCATAGGGTTTTCTTTGTTTAGTGACCAAAAGGGAATATTGTGATCTGCAAGTTGGACAAGTTCTAGTTTGTTCTTAGAGATTAATAAGGAACTGCTTTAAAAAGGTCCTGAAGTTTTCTTTGTAATAGACAAAAAATATAATTACTGTCAGTACAGTGTAATTCTCTATTGCCAGAGAGTCTCTGTAAACACTAATGTCTTATTGACAGGTTGAAGTACATTGTGTAGAATAGTCTATAATTTTAGTCATGAAATGATTTCTATCTTTAGGCTCTATATTTAACAATCACTAGACTAATGCTATTCAAAACTGAAAACAGGATACCTGATTGTAGTAGCATGTACTGTTTTGTGGCTTAATTGAAGCTTCATTCTCTACTCAGGACCTTAACCAATGAGACCTTAACCAATGAGACTATATGTATTCTGAACTTGTCATTAGGAAGTTCATTCAGTGGTACTTTTGAACTTGTAAGAGTTTATGACATTGTTGCAGGTAATTTCATTGACATGTCTATAGCTTACCAACCGTTTGCAAGGCATACAAACGTTACATTATAATAGCCTTGTCACTTCTTACTGTGTCATAATAAACATTATGGTGTCACATGTGCACACTACAGTGTATACATGTATGTTTTTGTTTTAGACTTTGTGGATAATGAACTCAAGATAACTGTTTACAGTTCACCTGAACAGTTATCAGATCATGACTGGTCAAATACATGTAGTTAGACTAATTTTCCCTAATATTATGACAGGCATCTTGTCCATACTCAGTTTGAGTTGAAATGGAAATTTTGTTACGCTGGCTGGAACCTTCAAAGTTGATCATCAACTGTACTGTACACTGAAAAGCACTAAAAAGACTTTTGATTGAGATAAAAAAGCGTTTCTGTTGTCCTTAATGTAGAACTTTTAAAGAATATGCTACATTGTGTATTTCTGCGCATGTATTAACAGCTAGCATATTACATGCTGGGGAGCAGGGAATTTGCATAATGGTGAGAGCACTCATCTCCCACAAATGAGGCCCGGGTTACATGGATGATGCCATAAGTGGGCTGAGGCGCTGTTTACACGGACGCGGTTTCATTTGTAACCGCATCGGTTTCGATGCGGTTACGCCGTTCGTTTACACGGCGCCGGTCGAGTTCGTTATCAGAACCGGGTCGTTTGAAAACGCTGTCAAAAGTGGAGCGTTTTCAAAACGATACGGTTTCATTGGTCGTGTAAACGGCGAAACCGCATCGATTTAAAAACGGTTACTTATTTTGGTGCGAAATTAGCTGGCTCGCGAAGGGTAATTTTGTGAACCTCGCACGGAGTGCGGCGCTTTTTTGCACAATCACAATTTCAGTTCGTTTTTTCAGAGGCATGTCGTAATAACAGGCAGATATCTTGAAATGTTGACTTTTCCGTCGATACGCTTCAGAGTAACGAAGAGAAAGCAGAACAACGATTCTGGATTCGGCCTGGTAGAACTCGAGTTTGATGGGACAACGTTTTGGACGGTGTTATGCTTCCAGAAGAATGCCTGAGAACGAGATCGCCATGGCGTTAAACGGTTGGATAGGTTTCGTGTAAACACTTCGAAACCGTGTCGTTTTTCTTGCGGTTTCGAGGTCATGAAACCGTGTCGATTGGGAACCTCGTCCGTGTAAACGATGCCTGAGTTTGTGTTGGTTGTGTGACTCAGCTGAACGAATTTTCTTCAGGTACATGCAGCTTATTTGAACTGGCTTTAGGCTGTGCTCCAAGAGACCTGTATATACTTTCAGTTCGACCTTGTTTTTTTTTTTTTTTTTCTTTACTGTACTTTGCAAGGACGTCAATTAGCTGGACAGAACATTGTTGTTGTTGTTGTTGTTGTTGTTGATATTTTATTGAATTTTAAATGTCGGCTTGAATGTAATTGCTGTTGACTGCCATTTTTTGTTCCAAGAAACTGATGTAGTATCTCCATAGAGATCAACAGCAGTCCAAGAAACAGTTATGAACTCGCATGGACTCAGTGATAACATTTTGTGTTGAAAAAGCCGTGAACATTAAATATTTCATTACTGTGGTGGAATTACTGCGGGCTACCAAGACAAAAAACAAGAATCATCTTTCACTCAACATTTTCATCAAAATTCTACTTTAAAGACTGCTAAACTGCATGGTGCTACTGAATTGTACATGTATAATTTGGAAAAAAAGATAAAAGAATGAGATCGAGCACCTCTATCCGACAGTTCACATTTTTACAGTGTATATAGAGTGGTTAATACAAGTACCATGACTTGAATTTTGGCCAATGAGATAAGTAGCTCAAACACATCTAGAAAATCAATAACAAAGCTGCAAGGATGACAATTGAGTTGAGAGTTGACTTGAAGTTTATTTATCACCCATTTTCTTTTTATTTCCTCTGGAAAAAAATAAAAATATATTTATAATTTTCAATTTTGTGCTTGTAGCAGTTACCCTTTCAAAGAATGAGAGTGTTCAAAAAACAATTATCTTTGTATGCTCTTTTGTGTGAGAGTTTGAATCAATTTTTTTGTTCGCAAAGCGTTCACTTGATCAACTATTTTACCAGTGATATTGATGCTGGCCAAAGTATTTCTCACTCTACCATCTCACTAATCTTCACTCTCATTGTTTCTCTGATCTTCAAAAGGGTGTTCTTTCATCCTGTTTTGGTTGAACCTGTTCGATAGTGTGGCAACCCCATCAGCTTAATATACATACGTACAAATCTGTTGAATGTGACTATACAGAATTATACAAATGTAGCTTAAAATGTTAAAGGTACCCTCTTACTCATGTCTTGTCCCCAATTGTTATCTGTGTTGCTTAACTTGCGTGACTAGGGAAGGCGAGGGCACCAGTCCCCAACAGCTTACTGTAGTACTCTATTGGGCAGTGATAAGTTAGTTCTTACATAGCCAGGCCCTGAATAAATGTCACTGCATGGACATAAAAAGCAGGTTAAAGAACCAAAATTTAGTTCTATATTATTTTCTTAACAGAATTAGGGAAGGACACCTAATTTATCCATGAATAAAAATTCTCTAACCCAGTTTTCTGAAAGTAAGGTTTTGCTTTCTCCGAGTTAGTGAAATTGCACTGTGCATGTGTTTTAAGAGTTGCAAATTATTTTTGTTTGCAGTTGTTATATATAAAAACATAACTTGACTAGGTGGGTTACCCTCAGTTGATCATGTAACCACTTTGATGATTTTTGTTTGTGTATGTTTGTGTATGAGCTGACGTTGGCTGACCATCAATTTTCACGGTACAATTAAATTTGGCATACTGGGCAAAGAAATCATACACCTCCCTCTTAAAAGCTGCAAAGACAAAAAATCCCTGGTGGGACCAGTGAATTAATTAAACCCATGTTACCTTCTGACTGACGTGTTGAAGGTCCTTTGTGAGACTTCTCTTGGGCTCGTGGTCTAAACATGGTGAATACATTTTGCTTACATTGGTTGGTCATTAACCAGTACTCCAATACATTACTTCCATGCTGTACAGAAGTACCTGCTGGTCAGGATACATTAATTCACAGAAAAAATACATGTGTAAAACTGAGCCACTACAAGAGCAACTGGATTTCAAAACGAAAACTGAGGCTATACAGTTTACAGCGATAAATACGCTTCAATCTGTAAAAATATCATGCTTTCTTAATATAAAAAAATAATGTGCTTCCATAAACTGTGCATCTAGACATCTAAAGTATTATAAGGAACTTTCCTAAACATTTGAAAATTCCTATAATTTTAGGTCTGACGCATACAGTGTACATGTACCTGTACGTAAATAGCAGGTCGACATTCTCTCTTTTTGGTGGATTTTTAATTCTCATCCAAACAAAAAGACCAGGATTTCAGCAGGCTGACCGTAGATGAAGTCAGAATAATTTAAACAGGAACATTATTTACCCAAATCCTTTCACTACTAGCATACATTTTAAGTTTAGTTTTCATGATATGCCTACTTGCTGGTTTGTAAATTGAGAAAGCTTCTCAATTTACAAACCAGCAAGTAGGCATATCAACAGTAATGGCGATTCAAATGAAACATGAGACGTTGCAATTCGAAAATTTCGAGCCCGAGACGCCGTGATCTAGAAATCCGAGCGCGAGACTTTCACAGCACGTGCCATAAATTATTTCTTAGTTGTTAACTTAATTTAGAACAGTCACAGGTAACGCGCAACTACTTATTAGCTAGCCAGCTTAGTTACTTATGAAGTAACCTCACGCGTTTTGTTGTGGTTTTAAATGTCACCATTTATAGGTATCTTATTGTGTTAGGTCGTCACGCAATACTTCTCCCAAGGGATAAGTGACTACTGAAAAGTCTGTCAAAGCTTCCCTTGCTAGCATGCGCAAGTTGCTGGTGTCACGGTGATATGAGAATCCCCGTCATATGTGTATATGTTGTGGTCCAGTTTTATCCTTGGTTCAGTTTTTAGTTTCCTTTGTTTTCTACTCATTGTCATACGTTACCATACACAAGAACAAAACAAAAAAGAAAATAAAGATTGAACAAAGGATAAAATTAAACTACAACATATACCCATACACTTTTCTTTTGGATTAAAAAAAAGTGTGCAGCAGTTAGAGACCAACTGGGACAGACAATGCTGTATAGCATTATATAGAAGATTTATTAATGATATTATTTTAGCAGGGGTGGGCTCTTAGTTTTCTTAATGCACTTAGCAGTAAGGATGACCGCATTAAACAAAAGCGTTACAAAAAATAATACTTCTAACATGCCTGGCGGGGAGTACTCCCTTATATGGGCAATGTAGGTATGTGCGGCCCTATATAGGGTATGGTTTTTTAGCCATTTTGGTGTGAAATAGGGTATCGATTTTAAGCTTTTTTAGAAGAAGCTGCTTCTTTATCATTAGCTCTTAACGTACCAGCTGGACATATATGTCCACATAAATACACCACTTCTGCTTTGATTTCCTTCTTGTTTAGCTTTAATCACCAAGTCATGATAACAAATGGATTGCACCAACAGGTGTGTCTTCTCATTTCCACAGCTAAGAGATTGCTTAAAAGTCCTGATTTCTGCTGTATGACACTGTTCGTTTGACAACAAAGTCCAGAATACTAATTTTTCGGCCGAAGAATGACACCAAAAATTGTACTTTTTTGACGTGCAGTTTTTAATCCAAAACTTTCTTCAAAAACCAAAATTCTACATTTACAACAAACCTCACGTTCTCCCCTTGGTATCTGCCATGAAAATTTCCTCTCACATTTTCTGCCAGCCACGCTTTAGCCTGTTTCTGAGAGCCAATCTTGCCTCGTTCACGGCCGAGAGGAATTCTGGGAAGATTCAACAACACCGCGAGCATAGAACTCTCCTTCGGCTCATTTCATAGTTTTCTCATAAGTGTGGAGCCACCCAGTACTACCAGCAAAATATTGCACCGATGAGTTTTTTAGCAGTCAAAACTAGACCAATTTGCCTTGGTAGCCGGATCCTGGAATCCACTGGAGAACGGCTAGAGAGACAGCTTCATTATTTGAGTGGCCATGTTTAAATCAAAACAACTTTGGCATCTCCGTCAACATCAAACCACCTCTCACCTCTTGGTTCTTTCAAAGGCGCTCCTCTACCCACTTTCTAGCTTAATGATGCCAAAATGGGGGCTACTGCAGTGGAAAGTGGCTCAGAAAAGCTCTCTAAAACTGACAATCGCATTAAATTCAAGCGATTCCACTCACTCGATAAAAAACAGCAACCCAAGTGCATCACGTGACACTTAAGCCTGAGCCCCAAGTATTTCAAGACAGCAGATATTTTCATATTAACTCCATATATGAAGACGTTAAGAGTCCCAGACTATTTATTGCCCAAAATCTGGTAAAATAAATAGAACCCACTTGGTACACAAAGGGTTAAGCTCGCCAAGGCTTTTACCAGCCCCCCCCCCTCTCTAAATCGTTATTCTTTACCTAGTTTTGCACAAAACTTTCTGATGTTGCTACCAGCAAAGAATTCTTACTAGTTTAAGATATTTTGCAACATCGAAATGCGAAAATAATGGCAAAGGGTAACTTTGATTTAGGCGATAACACCATCCACAAAAGCCCTTCTTTACGTGAAATAAGTCTGAAATAGGGAATCGAATTTAGATCAGGTCTGAAATAGGGCAAGGGTTTCAGGAAGCGGGCCGCACACCCCCACCCAATTTTTATGGGAGTATCCCCCCCCCCCCTACCATGGCGGACTGGCTACAGTGAGCTTTTGGCTAGCTTGAATATCGAGCATAATTTCATTGCCCAAGAACAATTAGTTTTGAGCATAATACGTGATTTTTACTGCCAGATGGCATAAGAAGTCTGTTAACAAGCAGAATTTCAAGCCTGCATGTTTCACCGCTATGACTGCGATGTTCAGGAAGCCGTTCATCACAGTTATTCTTTGTTTTGTTGTTGTTTTAGGGCAGTTCATTCAGACTCGACTTTCGCTTGGCTTCCGAGACTGCAGAGGCGGATCCAGGGGAGGGTTGAGGGGATTGAAACCCCCCATTTGGGAAGTTATCGAACTTTTTCTGGCTCCCCTTGGCTGTCCCTTTTTCATCACAAAATTAAAGTATAAATTTGTTTCAAACGTGACTGATCGTCGATTGAGTGA
>JAEMWC010001034.1:0-17500 GCA_016490735.1 Pachyseris speciosa
CTAAGGTAGCCTCATAATACAGAGATAGAATGAATGAATATGATCTTCACAGTTGTGAACGCAATTTATTGCAATTGCGTAAAGAAGCCTGGAAAAATTTCAGGACTTCAACGGGGTTTGAAAGGCGTGACCGTCGCATTATGACGCGCTGACGTTGGGAGCACATTCATGTAAATAAGTATTTCTTACACATAAAGAGGGCACCATCTTTCTATATGGCCTCCTCCACGAACAAAGTGGTATAGTCCGCGTGACCACCTCCGCAGAGACTTTTGAGACTCTTCCGTGTCCTTGTTGCAACTAACGGCCTCTTGTTCGTCAATTTCCATTCCAGTAGGATTGACTGATGCTGACTGATAAAATTCTCAGTCCCTGAAAACAAAAAAACACACTTTTGAGTATTTCAAGAGTGTTTAAAACGATTTGGTTCAAATAAAATCTTGCTATATAAATTCAGTGCTTGTCTTTCAATCATCCGCCAGCACAACGAAGCTGTCCTTAGAAATGCTTTATCAATAAATTTTCTTAGCTTTGACAATTCTTGGTAGGTCACCCCAACAGCGTGAAGCCATGCATTTAGTACTGGCCCGTAGCATTAGCCTTCCCCATGAAAGATAGACCACACCACCGAGGTCTACGTCCCTTACCGTTCTTTTCGAACAGTAGTGTGATTTTTTTATGGAAGAACTCCAAATACGAAGGCAGTCATGGTGAATAGTACGGTACGTAATTCTATCTAAAGATGCAAACAACTCAATTGGCATTTGGCCTTACAAACGTTGTAAATAAATAACTGAAAAAAAAAAAGATATATACCCTGAGATTCAGCTACAGAAGAACCTCTGTGTTTACTATCGGTCTGCAGGTTCGCTGCAACTTCGTTAACCTTTTCAGCATTTTTCACGTTGATGTCTGAAGCATCTGAGCCTATTATAAAAACAGCACAAACGAAAATTATACTTATCACCGATAAAACTAAAAAATGAGCCTAGTCTGTGAACAGCGTATAAAGCAGCTGAAGTATGTATGAAAAAAATAATATCAAGCCGAAGTATACAAGTGATGACCGTTGTTGTTTATTCTTGACGATTGCGCAAGTGCCACTCGCACGATAAAATTGGTAAAAAGTATCATGAGCACAAGAAGTGGAAGAATAATTGCAAATTAAGATACTGGTACCGTCAGGGTTTCTTTGCACTTTACAGTAACCGTGGACGAATTCCCTTAAATTCGTCGGAATGTTTTTTCCCCTGGCAAGCTGGCTGTGCTCCGCACAGAAGACCGATACTTCAGTCTCTGGCTCTTCCGTGCAGACGTTTGGATAATTTATTGGAAGTCCAGAAACCTCTGCTGTTACTGGGTAAAGGCGGTGTGAATGACGGAGTTTCTTAATACCGTCCATCTAATCAAAGTTTTCGCAACCTTAAGAGAGAGAAACATAAAAGATACAAATAACTTAAGCAAAAACCAGTTCTTAATACTTGAATGACCTTTTGACAAAGACGATTAGCTCAAACAAAAAAGGAAACTTGATACAATAACGTCTTCCTCAGCGCCTGGTTCAGCTGGCCACCCAGCGTAAAATTGTCAGTTTAACTCAGGAGAACATTACTTTGAACCAATGCTGGGGCGAGTGAGTCAGCAGGGATAAGAAAGTAAAACAATTTAAATTATAAAATAGTTTAACCACCTCTTTCTTTGCACATTGGGAACAGGTTGCTGCTGGATGCTTGTCGATTTCGATTTTTCTGTTTTTCTCCACAAAATTCATAAATTCGTCATGAGCGTCTTCATCTTTTCCCTTAAATCGCCAATGGTTGTTACTTTCTCGTATTTCTGCTTCCATTTCATGATTGTAAAAGGTAGAGGAGACAACCTTTCGATCTAGTCTACGAACTATGTATACAAATAAATAATTACTTTTCGCACACTACAGTGCTCCTCCTCCTTACAAATCAATTAACGCAAAAGTGCATCTATGTCTTTAAGCTGGATCACGAAAAGACAAACCCCTGAGGAGATTAGCCAGCAGTTCAGCCCGACTGTTCGGAGACTGGAAACTTTGGTTTCTTGTGCTACAGCAAAAGGAACGTGTTCTTTTTCAATAGAACCCCATACTTTATTGAAAAATTCCATAGCCTAATACTTCCCACCCACAAATTCTTCATGGAAAATATTTGAACAAACCCAGTCTTACCACAAAGTTAAATTGAATTCCCTTGTATCCATTAAGACGTTCGCACAAATTATAAATAAAATAAATCTTTAAGATTCACGACAAAGAAATAACTCCAATCACTCTGCCGTCGTTTTTTAAGATTCACAAATCTATCATGAAATATAGATGTTTTCATATGTATCGTTTGTTTTTTGTCGCAAGCTGCTGCAACGCATCAGGTAACCCCACCAATCGATCTTGCACAACCTCACTGTGACTT
Organism: Pachyseris speciosa; assembly: GCA_016490735.1. NCBI lineage: Eukaryota > Metazoa > Cnidaria > Anthozoa > Scleractinia > Pachyseridae > Pachyseris > Pachyseris speciosa. Next base: position 2,439 of record JAEMWC010001034.1, read on the forward strand.
TCAGCAAAACCAACGAAGGACACCCATGCATGGTTCTTAATACAAAGTTGACCATAATCATACTCAAGATTAACTTACCATATGAAATTACGAGTAATTAAAGCAGTATTTTGGTCCTGAGCTAGGTTGCCTTAGCAACTCGGAGTCCATGAAAGAGCTTTTCACTCACGTGACCAGCTGCCATATTGGTTTAATGAAAAAAAAGAGAGAGAGAGTATTTGGATAAAAACGCATAAAAATAGCGGAAGATTAGCCTGGTAATGACCGATATGGTAGCAGTGACGTCATGTGAAAACGCTCTATTTTTAGAGGCGAGTAGAATACCTGTAGAACTCGACTAAACATTAATATTCGGGATTTCACGAAACTGTTTGGAAATTGGTCACACTTCCTTTTTTTTTTTTAAGATCAAATGAAAGTTAAACGTCTTTGTATCATCACTACTGATTTCGGCTGCCTAGAGGATAACGCGATAAGGTCGATTACTTGTACGTCATATGCATCCCAAAGCGATTTGCCGGCAACATTTATAACAAACAGCTTATTTCATGTGTATTTTATACTTCCCACCACCCCCTCCCCCATCCCCTCCTTCCCCCCCCCCTCCGACCCCCTTCAAGTGTTGCTCATACATGTGCCTTTAAAACGAAAGAACATGAATATCTTAAAAAAGCAACCGTGAAAGAAAATCTGGCTGAAGTCGCTCTGAAACTTCTTCCAGCAAAACAAAGTTAATTGAACTTGAAAACGTTTGTCTAATTTTATTCACTAGTGGAGTGATTTTACGGCTATCTTTCTGTTTCTTTCACTGTAGTACCGTTATTTTTAACTTTTAAATGCTGAAAAATCGTGACATAGCTCCTTTAAATGTGGGGGCTCGCTGTTAAACACAGAGGAAGAGAGTAACCTCGAATGGAAAATTGAAATTCAATTTGACGTATTAAGCTCGTTTTAAATGTAGTGAATGCCTGTAAAATTCCACACTTGCGGCAACACAGACACTCTGACTTAAAAATCCGAGACTTTACGGCAACAGCTCAAGAATGCAAGAAGTCTGAGGAAACACACAAAAAAACGGAGATTTCGAGACTCATCCGCACAAACGTTTCAAACGTCAAACTTTTAAGAGATCCGCGATTTTCTTATTACCATTCGCCACCCTTAATATAGCTAATTATTTCCTCTTTTGATTGCCACATAACATTTATGGTTTTCGCCAAACCAAACACTTTAGCTGAAACACAAAACCTCAGATAAGGCCAAATCATTGCATTTTGACTGCGACCCACAAACAGAAGTTAAAAAGTGACCGTAAGTGTAACTCGGGTTAGCTGCTTTCTTAACTGTTTGAGTAGACAAGGCAAAATCTTTACTTACGCTAAAGAAATTTGAAGAAGGCAAAAACTTCTTTCTAGGAAAACATCATCTGTTGCCTCGACATAAGGACGCTTCTTTGGATAATATTGGTATCCGTCTTGTACGTTCCCATACATGGAGTAACCGAAGTTGATCTTACAATTTTTGAAACATGAAGAAAACTTCAAAGTAGATCTCACTGAATTTTCCGAAAAGACTGTCACTGTACAAACCTGGTTTTGTGCGACCAGTGCGTTTTTTTACAATTTATGCAATTGCCAGTCGGTGGTGCGAGGATCTCCGCTTCCTGTCCATCATGTATGTAAAGCCCTTCGGTAACGAACTCCAAAAGGCGGACCCAACGATCTACCTGCACACCTCCTTCAATTTTGCAAAATTGAGAACAGTAGTAAGACCCCAGCATCGTCCTCTTGGTTACTTTTGGTAAACCAGGCGTTATAGGACGAATAATATCAGCAAGCTTTAAAGCGGGGGGAATTTCTGTTGAAGTAGCTACAGAAGGTCTTCTTCCTTAGCGTAGTGCGCAATTCTCCTAAATCTGACAGGGACGTTCTTCTAACAGTCTCTAGCGCCTGTAAAAAATCGGTTTTCTTTCTTTTCCGCTCTTTTATGTTACACAGAAACGAGTTCTCCAAATGGTCGGCTATGTCTTCTCCGAATTCGAGGAATACTTAACAAGCGTTGGATAACTTGCGTGACGCGCGAAAATTAACAAATTCATATCAGTTGTATAAAGCGCCTGTTCGCTAAATTTCGTCATAAATTTCGTCATAACATTGTCAAAGTGGTTCTTCAACCACGAGCCACAGTGGTGGTTTGATAATGTTTTATATCGCAAAATTTATGATTAATAGAAGGACATGAAAACCTGAAGTCAATTTTGTTAGTGGTTTCCGGAAACGGCCGGAATTTAAAAACTTGCTGGTGGGCTTAACCTTGCCGTGGTAGCGTAAGCTGCTTTTTACACCGGCGCGACAAAAACTGGATTTTCCTCTTAAAATGAAACGTTTCGTTTACTAAACGTCGTGAAGTGAAGGAAAACAACAGCAATGGAATAAATGCGTAGATATTCTACAAAAGGCGAGTAAATTTTTGATTTTGTTTACAATACTTTGGTGCCGGTCTCATGTTTTTCGAGTTGTTGGTTTTCTTGTTCAAATTGTACATGTTGACTCCCTGTTTAACTGATTACGGCTAACTATGAAGCTCAGGTTTTCGTTTAATATCCCTTATTTCCTTTAGAGTTTAATTTTCTGATCTCGTCCCATTTTCCTTCAATCAAAAATATCACCTCGCAACGTTGTGTCATTGGCAGTAATATGATAACAAGCTATGATGACAGGGACCTTAATTAAGGTGTTACGTCCTTCTAGTATTTGAAGAACTCTCGTTAAAACCGAATTTGAAAGTGTGATTGCTTACTTTATGATTGCTGTACATTTAATTTACTGCTTCAATTAATTTGCATTTACATTTCTGTGTTATCATCTGCTTGTTTGGTCTGAGATACGGACACTGTTTAATCTTAACTAAATTTTAACTTTGCGCGCGTAGAAAGACTTTGTAAACCAGTTTTCATGGGTCACTGGTTACTGTTACGACAGGTTTTTTTGTTGCTGGAAAGAAAGTGCACTGTTGGAGTAATTGTTATCGTGTGTCTTTACTAAACACTTTAACTGGTTTTTGATCAGAGCCTCTTGAGTCAGCGTTTTGAACAATTTCTTCCGAGTCGTCTCCGCTTAATTTAGGAATCTGTTTTTTGTGTAGTCACTTCATTTTCGGGAGCTTCAACATAGGAGATGAGTTCAGGATATTAAAATATTCTGAGCCCTTCCTCCGAGCCGGCCATGTCAGAAAACTAGTGTTGAAAACAAATAAAGCCCTGTGTGACACCCCGTTAGAAAGGACAGGCACTCGTAATTATTATGGGCAATTCGCGCTCCTATGAAATTTCCAGTTCTTCCTCGGATCCAGACTCCTTTGTGACAGTGTAAGGCTGTAAGGCCTCACACCAAACCTTACGGTGAAAAGTTATTCGTAAATCGTGCCTCAGATGAGCGATATAAAACCGACTTGAAAAATACTTTTCGGGCCCGAAATGGTTTCCGGAGTTTGAGAAAGGCACGCCTGATGTTTGTTCAAAGATTCTTGGAGAAGGTGGAGAAATTAAACACTGATAGCTAGTAACAAAAATAGCTTGCACTGATTAAGCTGAAAAATCGGTATTTATTTTGACATAAATGCTCGTAGAAAAGACAAAAAAGGGTACAAACTAATCGTTTAGAGCACTCTAGCCTGCGAAGCAGTCGATTCCTTGCCAACCGCTGCGCGGGGAGATCGAGCAAGTGGGCGAACGAGCGTGACACTGCGGCGAGCAAAAAAAATTGGGAAGAAGCGGGGAGGGGGTGGGGCGACGAAGGAATCCTTCGCCCCCCACTCCTTCCCCTCTTGTTTCCATTTTTGCTCACCCCAGTGTCACGCTCGTTCGCCCGCTTGCTTTCTCGATCTTTCCCGCGCAGCGTTTGGCAAGGAATTGACTGCTTCGCAGGCTAAGAGCACTCAACAAGAATTGACCGCCGTTTAGAAATCTCAAAAACAAAACATTACAAGAAAGCAAAGCACAATACGTAATAATGTTTGTTCGAAGATTCTTGGAGAAGGTGGAGAAATTAGACAAGTGACAAATATAAAATTGATAAGCATTTTTGACATAAATGTCCGTAGAAAAGACAAAAAAGAGGTCCGCACCTGATTGTTTAGAGTAATCAACAGGAATCACAGGCAGCAATCACTCGAAAGGCGGTAGAGTTGAAAAATAGCGCCATTTCCCAAAAAATCTTTCCTTGGCTAAGCAGACACAAAACACTAAAGTGCTTTGATAGTTTTACTGTTACTTCCCATGTCTTTCGAAGAACCTTCCTCAATTAATGATTCTCAGTGGCAAAACATCATCCAGTTAACGAAGAAAGCGCTTGCCAAACCACACAAGCATTTCTCTCACAGACCCGAAAACTTTTTTAAATGGCGCGTGAAACGTACTGGTTTTTGACATTTTGACAGCCTTTTTGACAACTATAACGTCAGATTTTGAGACGTGCACATGCATTTGACCTTCACTCGAGCTTGAGTTTGTTCCTTCAATCAAGTTAATTAAAGCCTTTATTACACCCATTTTGAAATCACTGGTGATCCTTGCAATCTGATTGGCTCTCAACAGTGCAATTTATTCCCAAATTGCACCATTTTTACTTTAAATCGCATCCTTTCCGTAACCCATAAAAATGAAAATGAAATAATACTAGCCTATCAAATTTCATGGATCAACAAATATATTGACAAAAAACTGTGTGCTTTAAAAATGGGTGTAATAAAGTGGTAATTGAACTGAGTAGAGTGCAGTTTGGTCTGAAATCATACTTGCAATTTCAAATCGAACTCGCGCTGGGCGCTCGCTCGATTTTGAAACCACGCGTATGATTTCAGACCAAACTGCACTCTACTCAGTTCAATTACCATTATTAAAGAAAATTTCCCTCACAGACACGTATACAGCCAGCAAAAATATCCAAACGTTGATCCTTGCGGGTTCAAACAAACAAACAAACAAACAAAAGCTCGAGAATTAATCAAAGTTATAGGGGAAAACTTGGGTTGTTTACAGTTTTAGGACGAATATTTTTAACTTTTTCAATGAGGTGTGAAGTGCGCAACTTTCTATCAGTTTTTGAGACGTGCACATGAATTTCATCGGCTTTTTTCAATATGTACAGAATTCTGCGGCCCGTCTATTATCATTCACTCAGAAGACTGAACATATTACTCCGATACTTAAAGAACTCCACTGGTTGCCTGTTGCTGTCAGAATTGAATTTAAGATCCTAGTACTAGTTTTTATGGCATACCACGGCATTGCCCCACTCTATTTATCTGACATGATCACTAAATATGAACCGACCTGGTCTTTACGCTCTTCCTCCAAAAGAGGCTTCTCGTTGTCCCGCGATATAACCTTAAGACATATGGAAGAAGAGCTTTTTTCTTTGAATGGTCCTGTGTTATGGAACAGCCTTCCTACCAATATTAGAGCAACTGAATCTTTAAGCACCTTTAAGAAGCAGATCAAAATATTTCTTTTTAAACGTTCTTTTCAAGAAGCATTTTAACTCTTTTTATTATTATTGAATTATTTTCTTGTGAATATGTACATTGACTAGCTATTTATATTATAGACTTTCGTATAGTTTATGTATTACTATTATTTATTATTTTCATGTATTATTATCACATATATTTCATACGTATTATTATTGTAAAGCGTTATTGGTTTTTAAGTAGAAATAACGCTGTATAAGATTATTATTATTATTATTATTATTATTATTATTTTCGCCCCTAAGTTTCAATTTTTGCCTTCAATTACATTAAACTTTTAAAATCAGCGCCGTAGCCAGCATGAGGCGAACCGAGGCACTTCAATCGGTAAAAATGTCGAGTTAATGGTATTTATTGTATTGTGTTTCTTACGAAAATATAAAGCAGGCTCTCCAGTTTCACAGTTGCGTTGAGCATTTGTTTGAGGTTCCTGGAAGAGGCCAAACATTTTAAAAAAGGTGTTTTTCTTCCTTTTTACCCGCCTTGCCTCGGTAACAATTTTCGTCCGGCTAAGGCCCAGAAAATGCAATGCCGATACCGCTAGAAGATCATAAGTTTCTTCTCTTATTGTCGTCAGTTTTTTTGTTTGTTTTTCCAACGATTTCCTGCTAAAATGCGCAAAAAAGAACAGGGTTATCTCGAGTGTGACTTTTCACTTGGCATACATGGAGGGGTAGACATACGGGCGTACGACGTATGTACGATGACCAAAACCAAATTTTCTCAAGCAGATGGGTTAACATATTTTCGTTACCATGGTGCTCCGCGCGCGTGCCTCCGAGGCGCGCGAAGCTCCGCTATTCGGGAGTTTAAGCAACAACGACGACGACGGCAACGAAACGTTATTTTCAAATATAACTTTTCGTTTTTGAAACTCTTTCACGATTATTCCAAATCGTTTAACTTAAGAAATGCTGGCGAACTATCCAGGTATTAAATTGCTATGAACGACGTCAAAGTAAGAAAATAGAAAGAATTTGAGTAAGAAAATTTGCCGTCATGCGCTCATGTTCTCGAGAAAACAGAAATTTGGTCATTTCACGTTGTTGTTTTGCAGAGGACGGTAAAGAAATGTACCAAACTGTAAAACGCACGTGCAGAGCGAATGTTTGTGCTCATTTATCCTTTCGTTTTGTGACGTTCTCGTTGCCGTCGTCGTAAGTTCTATAAGTCTATAAGTTTATTTACAAAGAAAGCAGTTAAAATAAACGCAAACTGAACTACGAGCTGCAGTGGATGCATCTCCCTTTAGACGACACCCTAGAACGCGAGCATGAACGATACACAGAGTGAAACGTTCCAATCAGTGATTTGAGGCGTTTATGTTTCTTGAAGCACAGCTTTGCTGTTTCCTGTGAGGCTATGGTTTCCACTCGTGTACATTATCCATTGCCACAGTTTCGCTGTATCTGCTTGCGAACGCAGTTGTTTTTTCTTTCTGTGTGGTATTATTACACATCGACATATGCGTCCTCCTTCTCCAAGTCATGTTCGCCATCATAAAACTCCTCTTCCAACCTGTATCAACAGAAAACAGCGAAAAACTGATGACGAAAACAAGATAATATACAAAGGCAGTCTTACGCTGTTTAAACCAGTGCAGGGAAAGCAGATCTTAGCAACGGCTACTGATTGAACCTTAAAAAGAAAATTGGAGGTAATCACGCCTTTTTCAGGAATACTTTAAAAGCTTCAATATGGAAAAAATGTCACATATTCTGAATTAATCGAGCTCAAACGTCCTTGACAATGCGCAGTTTTTAGACCTCAATAGTCCTTGTTCATATCTGCTTGTATATGCTTTCCCACATACTCGTAAATCGCGGAAAATTTCCGTTCTGGATTGACTTAATCAATCAATCTGGATTGACTCGGTCTGTAATCTTTGACATACCTGGCACTTTTACATTCAGAATGATTCAGCATAAGTTCATCCACAAATGATGTTGAAAAACTCGCTTGTCAAAATACGAGTCCGTTCCAACAATTAACATGTTTAAGCGAAAGAACGGTAAGATAATAAACTGTCCTTAAATCCAACCCTGCCTTCCCTTACATTCTCCTCTCCCATGACATTGAGTCATCTTCGTGTCTGCCGTCCGGTTTCCCCCGATCTTCAACCCCCACCCCTCCCTACACTCCCCCTCTCACCTCCTTCTGTTACCTTGAGTCATCTTTGTGTCTGCCATCCGGCTCCTCCTGATCTCCCAAGAAAGGAGCACCTCCTGCATCTGTACACTGGGGGACCCTGTTAGGCATTTGATGTTTTCTATTACGGTGTGCTTGATGTGATCAAGGTACTGGACAAGGAAAGACACAAAGGCAGGGGCAGGGAACAATCTTATAATAGAACACAGCATCTTTAGTGCCGATTTAAAAACTCAGTGTAGCTTTTGCTACAACTGTGGCAACCTCGTTCCCAGGGTCTCTCCTCTTCCCGGCCCTGGAGGAAAGAGAATAGACCCTGGGAGTGAGGTTGCAACTGTGGTATGTAATTTCTCTAGCGCGCTGCTCGCGTCATGCAAAAAATCGTATACAACACTCGCAAAACAACATTGCCTATACCTACGACTGTTGCATGGTTTTAAAACATGCTTTGAAATCCTACAACAATTAACGTGCGGTCCGCTACAAGTTCTAGGATGAATTTGCACAGCACAATTTGTATCGCAGTCTTGTCGTAAGCTTGTTACTTACCACAAATTTGTACCGTCTAAACAGTCCTTTATAGAGCAACAATTTAAATGCGGAACCAGAGAACCTAGGGTCAGGCTAACAAGTTTAGATTCCGCGCTCAGTGTGTCTTAATATCAAGTAACCGATTAACCGCCTTGTTTCGCTTACCGGTATGCAACTTACCGCTTTGACCAGAGGACGTTGAGCAAAAATACATGTTTTGCGGTAGAAAGGTTTCTTGTTGTTTGTGACTAATGTTCTCATAATCTAATTCAAAGGTTGTTAATGCTACGAAAATGCCACTCAATTGATCGAGTCGGAAGCTAGCTTGCCTCACTTTGGCCGTCCGATTTACCCGATTAAGTAGAACTATTGACCGTAAAATAGAAGCATGCTTCAAATAGGAAGCACAAATAAGAACAGAGGAGCTTCAAACAATTTTCACGGGGACCGTGATGTTCTCACCTGTCTGCTATTTTGATTCTCAATCCTGGCCGCGATATCTGGATACAAGGAGACGTGTGGGGCGAAATACTCCAATTGTATCTGCCGTGGATATAACACAAGATTAGGTTTTAGACAAAGGGTGGAATTTTTCAGCTCGTTTTCGATTTATTATCACTTCAAAGCTAACAGGTCATGCTGCTGCTCTGGTAATGCACCATGTGACCAAACTTTTGCTGTCCTCCCAATCTTTTTAAAAAAGATGCAAAAGAAATAAATTTAACCCGCGGAATGCAGCAAGAGGGAGGGGTAAAATAATAGTAATAAAACGACAACAACAACAACATCTACGCCTCTCTTGTAAAAAAGCATAATTATGATTATTAAACGTCAGATATCTCTTAGTACCTGTAACGAATCTTACTGGAGATTTCCTGGTCCACTAGCGGGGATGTGTCGTACGCCCTGTAACGGAAACAAAAGACATGTAAAACATTTTCTATGAAGGGTACCTTCCTTCAAAAGAACAAGAGCTTGTTATGAACTTATACCAATCACCAAGCAATCCCCCCACCCACCCCACTCCAGACGTCTCCACCAATCTCAGTGGTAAGATGTACTAAACCTTGAGAGAATGGAGCGTTTTAAGTCCCAATCACAACACGGAAATTCCCTTTACTGCTCTTCATGCATTTTCATTGGTACCAATCCCGCGACAGTCACTCGCCTGTGGTGCAGTAAGAGCGGTAGATTTGAGGCCGTTGAGGACTTCATTGTAGTGAAGCTGGATGCACAACAATTACTCGCCAATAAAACTAACTCGGCAGTCTCTGCTCCTAAGTGAAACATAATGATCCGAAAAAATAGATCAAGAAACGCGTAGCCAGATCCTTAGGATAAGCCTTCATAGCGTGCGCCATTTAAAGACTTCTCTCCTTCTCGCGTGTATCCACCCTCGGCCGTGCCGCACTAACTCGCGTGCCATTTCCCTCCCGCTACCTGGGGCTGATATGCGTGCCACAGCTTACCAGCATCGTGCAACATTCTTGATTGTGTAACCTTCTCCACCGAGAACTAATATTGGAAGGTTGAATGTCTGATGCCTGAGCGCACTCAGTGAAATTTCATGCTGTCATCGGCTGTCATAAATAAACCAATAAAATGTTTCGACTACTCGTGTCCAAAACAAACTTGACTTGACAAAATATTTCGCGAAGCCCGTATGGTGTGGGAATTGAGGAATCTCAAATGAATCCGAGCGACCAATGCAGGCTTTGTAATTGCAATTTCAAAGTTAAATTTGGTGATTTAAACCAAAGAAGCTTTATTTCTACAGAAAATCTTTTCGATCAGTCAAAAAGGAAGGACTGCGAGGAAGACATTTTAGCACTAATCTGCTACCAAGTTGGACTTGAGGTGGTAAAATGTGAGAGGTGAATGTGAGAAGTAGTGAAGTCACGTTTGTAATCCTTTTGCTCGCAAGATTCGAAATCTTAGATTGCTGTATTCATTCGTCCAGGAATCGATACAAGGTAAATTTAGGAAGTCAACTCCGGAATTCACACCAGTAAACAAGCGTTCGCTGGACACGCCAAAGGGAAGAAGTGCGATCCACAAATCGGTTCGAGTGTTGTCGCCTGGTGTACTAGTAACTGTAGAATACCCGGCCACTGTTGTTTACCTCGATCGGCGTTCTTTGAAGAACGAAGCAGAACACAATACACGCTATTCTTATTCAATGACATTCAGTTACGCCCCAGTTTCTGAATATTGACAATCTTCCTGAAGGCGGCCTCCAAGTCAAAGTTCTCGTGAGAATTCCCCTCGATGAGGTTATCATGGAGCGAGTTGCTTTCCTTTTTGAGGGATTTTGACGAAGCAACATACATATTTAATAATCCTATTAGTGTAGACACTGCACAGGATGTTAAAAAAAGGTCCGACGGGTCTGACGGGAGTACATTTAAGGGCGACATATAAGACTAACATAAAGCTAAATACAAAATACTCAGGTTAACTATTATCATTGATATTGAAGAATACTTAAATAAATTAAATAAATATAGACGTTTCAACACTTAGCTTGGAAAGAGCTAACTGATTCTGCACAGACAGCATCACTGTACGTAGGCTGTTCCAGAGGGGAATTATCCTTGGGAAAAAAGAATGCTTGTATGCATTTGAATTAGCAAATATGTGTATAAACTTATAAGGATGATTTGCTCGAGTTCTAATATGAAAGCTGAACAGAATTTGGAAGAGGTATGTGAACTAAGTTGTTAACAACTTTATACATCATAGTTACTGCTGAGTCTACATTTCTACGCTTTTCTAAACTATCCCAATTCAAAGAGTATGTCCTACCTGTCATACTGGAATGACTAGAATAATCAGAGCACACAAACCTAGCAGCAGCACGTTGAATTGATTCTATAGATGCTATGTGCTGTGTTTCAAAAGGACACCAACAGCGTGAAGCATATTCAACACATGACCTAACTAATGAATTATAGGCATGTTCTTTGACATAATTGCTGCAGCTAGATAGATTTCTACGTAATAGGCCTTGGATCTTTGAGGCCTTAGATTTGACCTCTCTAACTTGGGTATCCCATTGCAAGTCATCATGTATAAAGATACCCAGATAATTATGGCATGATACTATCCCTTGTGGTTTTTGTGACATCTGATGCCTAATGGTCGATTCTGAGTTAGATCTAGGGCGCTTACCATTAGTCAGAAATGGTACACGTCAGTCCGTAGAACTGGTTCTGGCCTAAATGGCCCTGCGCTTTGACGAGGACCAGCTGGTTCACTCGCTCCAGCGCGGAACGTGGAAAGCGCAGCAAATTTCGCGCCTTTTCAGTGTAGACAGTGTATGACTGATATGTCTTGCACCTCTTTCGTCCGAAATCTTTGTGGCTAGTTTGAGGATGGCTTCTACACCTTCTGCTTCATCCGAGGCGTCAATGACAGAAACTGCCGGTAAGTTACAGGTTTCGGTATTTTATAGCTAATCAACCTAATAAATATGACATTTACTACCTCAAAAAACGTGTTTCCTTAACCATTTTATCTCTGCTCTTTGTAGGTGATCAAAAACTGTTTGCTTGGACTCAAACGTATACAAAGTTGCTAATTTCACTGAGAAAAGAAAAAGATGATCTCTTTTCCAAAGGCAAAGTACGTAAACATGTAGGATGGCAAAAAGTTGCTGAAAATTTTAATTCAATATCACAAGTTATAGTAACGTGGGAGCAATGCTCTAATAAATGGAAGAAGCTAGAGGTAAAATATAAGAAGATTCAGGAACACAACGGGAAAACAGGGAATGATAGAAAAGATATGGAATTCTATGAAGAACTTTCCGACTTTTTTGACAGCGACCCCAAATTTATTCCGCGTTCAACTGTTTCTTCCATGGCCGACAATCCATATGAGGGAGATGAAACGTCGTTGGACGAAGATGCTGGGAGAAGTGAGGCACCGAAGAAGAAAAGGAAGCGAAAATCGAAATCATCAGCCTCAGAGATGATCAAATTCCTACAAGAATTCAAGGAAGACAAACAGAAAGAGGAGAAAGAGAAGCTGGCTGCTCTAAATAAAATGCACAAGGAGAAAATGGATGGAATGAATCGTTCAAAGAAGTGAGATTACCAGAATTACGTTTTTAATTTTCAAAAAGTTTTAATATGTTATTGTTCCCTTGTACGTAACCTTTTGATATTGTTGAAACGTTTTTTTAAGGGATAAAAGTTGTAATTGGTTCAAGTGCTTCCTAAAGGACAATAAATAATAAGTATTTTTAAATACAACAGCATTACTGTCTGATAAGAACTTGTCTTAAGTATTTAACAGAATAGCATAATTTTTGCCTGATATGGCTTTTAATATACATGTAGTTGTAAATGATTCTAATAACGGTTCACAGTTTTCGAATTTACTTCCAGTATAACTCACTGTTCGATCTTTGTTAAGTTTAGAACAGTTACTTTTATCTCTTGTAAATAAAGAACTATGCAGTTACATGTATATGATGATTTGTCTGAATTTTCACTTTTGAAAAAAAAAATACCTGGTGATAGCAAAAGCTACCTGTAGTTAACTTAAGATATCACATCAGAAGAACAAGGTTCTTCCTACCTAGAGAATGCTAATTGGGTGATAAAAACTGAAATTTTCTATGGCATCATTCATATGCAAAGTGAAGTTTGACTTACAAACACCAAACTGATAACAATTATAGCACTGATTACATGTATTAGTAGTTAAGAAAGATAGCCATCTGGTTTCTCTTTGCAACAGCTTGTGGTCTTGGAACATAAGCTGGTAATTCACAATCATCATCACCATCATCATTATTAAACTCATCCAAAAATTCATCAATGTTCTCTTCATCAGCGAGTAAGCAAGAATTATGTAAAACACAGGCTGCTGCCACGATAGCTGGACACTCATCAATGTTTTCCATTTCAATGATTTTTAGCCTCCTCCATCTCCCTTTTAGTAGAGCAAAAGCCCTCTCGATTGTTTGGCGTGTCTTTGCATGCTTGTTATTATAATTGACTTCTTGTCCTTATAAGTGGCCATTATCTCTGAATGGTGTGAGCAACCATCTAAAAAGGAAAATCATACAGTAGGCTTTATACAAAAATGAAGAGTACTATTGAACCCATCAATTGACAGGTGAGTTTGAGAAATAAGCCTCTATTGTATTTCAATATAGATTTCAGGATAAGATTTCATCATCTTTTCTTTTCTTCTGAGACTTCTGTATAATGCTCTAAATATTTATTATTATTATTATTATTATTATTATTAAACTAATCAATGTTAAGTATGAATTGAAAATTAAATCAGGATGAAACCTTAGGAGGAAATGAATCACTCTAATTTACATGTATAAGGATATTTTTGGAAGCTGATATTTCATTATCACATACCTGTGAAGAGGATAGGCTGAATCTCCAAGAAGATGGCTGTCACCCTGAAAGTGATGCTCTGCTGTCTGGTACAAGGGAGAATTTCTCAGAACTCGTGCATCGTGGACTGATCCTGGCCATCCAACATAAATGTCAGTGAACAACATTTTATTATCACATGTGCCCTGAAAAGTGTAATAAAAGTGCACTGAACAAAAACATTATCAACACTTCAAGTTACTGGTAGGACAATAAGCCAGCAGGGATCCAATAGCCAACCTGTCCTGCTAACGTTTATAGCAAATCCTTGCTTATATTTTCTCATTAATTTATTTCTCTGAAATTTGCAGCTCAGTATATGCGAGAAATTCTCTGGGAAATGCAATCTCACAAACTAGAAATCTCAAAAAGAAATTTCCCAGAAATATGGGCATTTTGATAGCGCACTATGATGTCGATTTACTAGAACTACCAGTATTTATTTGTTTTTTTCTGTTGTTGTTAAAATTTTTATACTCCAGTGGGGTTTAAATAATGACAAGACAAAAAGGAAAAATGAAGGATTCTGGTAGTTGTAGTAAAATGACACCATAGTGCAAATACATGTGGGCTATTGATTACAAAATTGGACAAGCTCTTGCAAATTTTGAAATGACTCCCTCATTTTTTTTCCATGTGAATTTGTATGCTAAGGAACTGACCATTTCGGTTGGGCAAGAACAAAGACAAAATTCTTGCAGACAAAATTTACAACGTAAGAGAAAAAATTCTTGCACAGGCAAACATTCAAGCTTTAGTGAAGAATTCAGGCAAATACCGTAAATCTTCTATTAAGCCCCCCTCTCTAATAAGCCCCTCCCCCCCCTTTTCAGAGGAAGAAAGTTACACCAACTGAATTTAATAAATGATAGAAGGTATTAGTAATTAATCACAGCTGTAATAGTTAATGTGGACTGATCCAGTATGGTTTATTCACATGCTGAGAGTTTGGATTTGTTTTTGATGTTTGGCTACAAGACCTCCATCTTCATGTGCTTGACCTTTTCCACTTTCTAGTTCTTTATGGAGTATTGATACCATCTTCTTGTTTGAAACAGCAAGGTTTTCACAAGAGAAAAAATGTTGAAAATCACTAGTACAGCAGTATACTATCACTCAAATCTCCCTATTAGACAGTCATTGCTCTGGTCCAAAACAGGAAGTAGGGATTAGTGAAGCGTAACTCTAGTCTGCTTCTTAATTTTTTTGATAGCGGGAATGCGCTTGACTAGAAATTAAATAAGCCCCCCCCCCACAACCCCTCAAAAGTGCTTAAAATAAATAAGCCCCTTGGGGGCTTAACAGAGGATTTATGGTATCGATGCTCAAAAACATTGTACTCATAAGAAATTGCCCAACCCCCAAACAAAAATTAAATGGTCCATCCCTAATGAAGACAATTATAAGCAATTATGTGAGCATTAATAGGACTTTTTTTGCTTGTTGGTTTTG
>JAEMWC010001034.1:20000-25000 GCA_016490735.1 Pachyseris speciosa
CTTGGATAGGATGAGAGCGGCCAAGAAGGAAGGACTTAATCAATTCCATGGCCTTGTTTCGGATACCGTAATAATGAAGCTTGTTTAGTAACCTCTGATGAGGGACACTATCAAAGGCTTTTGCAAAGTCTAGCAGAAGTACATCAGTTCTTGTACGCTTATCCAGAGAGGAAAACCAATCGTCCAGAACGGTTATCAATTGTGTTACGGTAGAAAAGCCTTTACGAAATCCATGCTGATAGGGTGTTATGATGTCATTATTGGAGAAGTACTTTGACATAGAGCTTAAAACGATATGTTCCATAACTTTACATGAAATGCAGGTCAACGAGATGGGTCTGTAATTTTTAGGGAGAGATTTGTCACCCTTTTTATAGATGGGAGTGACCACCGGTACCCGTGCGGAACGAGCAGATCTGCAGACTGGTCTTTTTTAAGTCTGTTACTTCGCCTTCAGCAAGCCTGTAGATCACTTGTCTGAAACGTCTGCAGTACACATGCAGATGATCTGCACACGGTCTTCAGTTCGATTTTATATTGTCATGGAAAGGTGAACGCACTAAGATGATACTATTCTAAAATAACACCTTTGACAACTGCAACCGGCAAGCGAAAAGGTAAACTGCAGACCTTTTTGTTGGCTTTAGGTCTGCCTGCAGGTTATCTACAGCTTAATGGACATTTGGTCATGGTAAAGTGGACAAAGTATTAAATATCATGCTAAAAATACACGAAACAAAAAGGTGACCTGCAATCTTGGACGGAATAAAATGGACTAATTAACCCCCATCCCCCCCCCCTAAGCCATGATGAAGGCGCGCGAAGAGCAAAACGCGCCATTTTGGCATCACTGAAATGGGGGGGAGGGGTGGTCCAAATGTTCCATTTATTGTGTCCAAGATTGTATCAAGGTTGTGAAAGTCACGAGACAATGGGTGCGGGTAATTAGATAGCCATCTATCAACTCGTTAAACGCAATTAAACACAGGTCTCTGACGCAGTCACGCGCGTCATCTGTTTACGGTGTGCACTCTAAGTTAAGGTATTACACACGGGATATTTTCGGCAACATGGAGAATATATAACGGTGAATTCTTATGTGACTTTCGGAAATAGCAGAGGAAGTGATAAAGAACATTGTCATTACCGAAAAATATCTTTGAACATGCCAGGGAGAAAAAGAATACCCGAGGAAACAAAGGCTACAATTAGAGCCCTTAAAAGCACAACACCTCTCACGCAAGGAGAAATTGCTTTACGATGTAGAATTTCGAAAACAAGTGTGCAACGCATAGCAAGCACAGAGGACAAAGTGCGAGAGAACCGTAGAACGTTTTGTGGAAGGAAGAAAAAACTCACTCCAGAACAAGCGGCATTAATTCTTCGAAGTCTAGTAGAATTGAGAGACCAAGAGGGCTCCTTTTCCTCACGGCGACTGATGGAGCGAACAGGAATTCATCATGTCACCGACCAGTTAGGCGTTTACTAAATAGAAATGGTTACTTCTTCCTTCAGGCACGCAAAAGGGGCTAATGAGTCAGACCGACAAAGACCAGAGAGTGGAGTTTGCCCGGAAAATGCAAGCAGAATACTCCCCGAGAGTTTGGACAGATTCCCTCGCCTTCTACTTGGATGGTGTCTCATTCGTGTACAAGACTAATCCACTGGACCAAGCACGCGCCCCCAGAGGGAGAGTATGGAGAAAAAGATCTGAAGGCCTCACACAAGGATGCTTGGTGAAAGGCAGTAAATCTGGAACGGGAGGAAAAGTGGCCAAGTTCATGGTAGCAATAAGTCACGGCAAAGGAGTGCTTGTTTGTGAAAGATACGAAAAACTGGATGGAAACTATTTCGCATATTTTATTGACCAGCATTTCAACACAATGTTTGAGCGATCATGCAAAGGATTGAGTCGACTGTGGCTGCAAGACGGTGATCCTTCACAAAACAGCAAAGCAGCCCGTGAGGCTATGGTTCGTTGCCATTGTGAACTTTTAAAAATTCCACCGCGAAGTGCAGACTTGAATCCAATAGAGAACGTATTCCACATTGTCTCTAAGAAGTTGGCGAAAGATGCGCTTGAAAGAGGCATAGCGCGTGAATCATATGAACAGTTTTGGAAAGGGTACAAAGAACGATTAGTGGTATTTCACAACAACTGATAGATAGAACTATACAGTCTATGAGCTCTCGCGTGGCCGACATAATAGGAAATAGTGGCGAAAGACTGAAATATTGAATGTTAAGATGTGTAGGGCACTTGAATTATGTCCAAATGACGTTTTCACGTATTTGTGACGGTTTACGATCTATTTCATACGATTTCAGGCGTGTTTGTGACGGTTTTTAACGATTTACTACGATTTCGGGCTAATTTCAATAAAATATGAGTTAAGAAAATCGTTTAAAATCGTTGTTAATTGTTCGTAAACAATGCCAGTGTACAAATTTGTAAACAAAAATCGTTTTCAATTTTCAAACATGAAAATATCTTTCCAACAGAAATAAAATATCAGCCGACAAATATCGCCAAGGGGACGTTTATTTTCCTTAAACTAGCGCGGTTGACAGTACCTGTGCGTTGGTGGTGCTCGCGATCGCGCGTAGCGCGCAACACGTAGGACAGTTGAATTGCAACGAGCAACTAGGATTCAACTATCGCATTCGCCTGGTTTGTATTTAGCTTTTTTTTTCTTTTTTCTTTTTTCCTCTGTTCGTGTCATCTTTTTTCGTGGAATTTTTCGAGCTTTGTTTTTTTTTTTTTTTTTTTTTATATTCGGATTCTCTTTTAATTAGTCCGACTTTTCGTAAATAAGTGGTGTAATGCAGTTTACTTTAGACTTGATTAATTAACAGTTACCTTATTTCATTCAAGATTGTATTCTACGTGAATATCTTTTGCAATTCAATAGTAAAACTGCTCTTATACTGGCAACTTCCGTTGGGGAATTGGCAAATGAATACACAAATCGCGAGCGATCAGTGCTTGACCAGTTCATCGGAAAATTGATTGATTCATTTATTGACTTAAGATCAATTCAGCAAAACATCTAGCACACGGTTGAATGGACAATTGTTCGTTCTGCGGAATTTGCCTCTGAAACTGAAAAGCCTTCCATCGTACTGCCATCATTTCTGTCTCCATTTGGTCAATGACCCCTCCCTTCACGTATACGAAGTCGTGCTTTGTGGTGCAAAAAATCGGGGTGTCGTTGTTAAATTCAAGATCTTTAGAAAAATGTGATTTGGAGCTGGCAGGTGCACCTGCTGGCCCTCGAGCATTAATAGTAAATCGTGCCACTGGATAATCTGTGAATTCCATCTGAAGTCGTTTAAGAAAATGACCTCTGCCTTTTCTGCACCGACCCAGGCGAAAGTGGATGTGGCGGGATTAGTGAAAGACTTGTAAACAGTGTTTAAAGGATTAAGTAAAAATGTCTTGCCAGTATTGGCAGGGCCCTTGATTAGAATGTTGCGAAATTTTCCCCTACCCTCTTCTAAGAGATCTCTCACAGCTACGGTAAAAATCTCAATTGGCACGTGGTTCCACATGAGTAGCTGTTGAGCGCATACCGCCCACCGACCGTCGCACTCAGCGGTGCAAGGGTCCCGCAGACGTTTTTCCAAGATCTGAAGTCTTGTCAGTTTACTTCTTTGTAGCACCTCACTCGCCTTCTCCATCTCCCAGGCCGTTGAAATACATTCCTCTACAGCTCTGTTGCCCCTGTTCATCACGAACTCTGCTAGATCGGTCTTTCCTCAGCCTTTTGGGCGCTCGCGAGCGCGAGTAGTTCAGTTCGGTTTTTGATTTTCTTTTCAAGTATTATGTTTGACACCTCATAACAACTCAATCGTTTCGATCGCTTTCGCTTACTGATATTTTACTGACGTTTTTCCCCGTCATCCGAGAGCGGACATCTTCATGTTTTCTTTCTTCGCCCCTTTCGCCTTCTCCGCCACTTGTGGTATCTGTTGCTGAATCATAACAATCCACGGTCGGTTGTCGTCGTTTTGCTCGCACCTGACTTGCGGCCATTGTTCTAGGTGGACCTGAGTTGCCTAAATCTGGATGGCCAGCAGACTGGATGAAATCTTCATCTTCTTTGGTGGTGTACAACCACGCAGAATAGTAGTTGGTGTGCCGGTTAGAAAAGTGAACATAAACACTCCACTTGCTCCTTAAATATTGCCAGATCGGTAGCCACCTCTTAATTTTGTTTAGTTTAATGACCATGTGATAATGCTTCCCTTGCTTTTTATGGTTTTCCTGGCAACAGGTCCACTGAATTACTTTCGTTTTGGGTCGCTCGCAATTCAAAACAGCCTCACAAACGGCATCTGCGAACGACTTTCTGTCCAGGAAAATGCTGAGATCAGCTTGGCTATAGGTTATTAAGTACACGCTTCTCACTTTGGCTGGCTGCAATTCGTCAAGGGAACCTTCCGACTGTGAACTACTAGATACATACTGAGAGAGCAGCTCCTTCGTTATGTTCCGACGGACTTCGTTGACGAGTATAAGCCGAAATATTGAATCGTTACGGTACTTTTAATTTCCCGCGCAATAATTAGGAAAAGCATTCCTCAGACAGAATAGAAAGTCGACTTAGTTGAGGCGCGAACTTGACATTTTGACTCCGAATATGGCTCTGATTTATGCATCTTTTGTTTCCATGTTAAGAAAGTATCAAAAACGCTTAATATAGCACCTGATGAGTGCCATGGAAAACATTTTTTTAGTCTCGCCTGGGTATGCATTCACTGTCAGGTTTGTATTCTGATCTAAAGTTTAACTTTTCAGCGTGCAACTGCTACCTTAATCGCGCCATTAGCATATTTAACACCAGTAGTCACGCCAGTGGGAATCTCGGACAATCTTGGACGGAATAAAATGGACTGATTAACCCCCATCCCCCCTAAGCAATGATGAAGGCGCGCGAAGAGCAAAACGCGCCATTTTGGCATCACTGAAATGGGGGGGAGGGGTGGTCCAAATGTTC
>JAEMWC010001034.1:30000-60000 GCA_016490735.1 Pachyseris speciosa
CAGAGGTCGCGGTCTTGTCAAATACTTCAATTTCGGGTTCCGAGTCTGAACTGACAAAGATCGTTCGTTGATCGTTCGACTGTCTTGAGGAGCAGAAGTAGTTTCCTTGATTGGAATACTATGACATAAATTAGTGCAAGAACTCGAACACGTATCATCAAAACTATCGTCTGAAATATTTCAAGCGAAGCAGTGGAGACATCAGGAATGTTTGATGGGCTATTCGACAGTTCCATTTCGAACAAAGACACGATCAGCCACATCTCATTGCGTCGGTAACACCTTTTAGATTAAATTTGTGGGCAAAGAATAGGTTATTGTTCACTTTATCGGAAATGAAAGATTAGAAGCCGGCTTCCAAGCATAGTTCTGTCACCTTGAACGACTCTGGGAAGAATTTTTTTCTCACACCACAAGTCGAACATATATCTACCAACTACGGGACAGACAAGGGACGTTATATACTCGACTGATAACCTTGCTGTATCACTGACGGTACCAACTATCAACTTACATTAGGTTAGTGTAATTTTTGAAATGACCGCGTTGATTGCAACTTGACAATAACAAAACCGACCACTGAATCTAGATCAAAGGGATGAGCTGTGTTTGTTGCAACTGACAACTTCAACCCAGTAGATTTCGAAACCAGATTTTTATCTGGAAACTTTGAAGCCCCAGCGCCCCTCATTTTAAGTCTGGTTTGTCATCTGCTACAGAAAAAATCTATGCAAAAAAAATCAGTTGAACAAAGAATTCTGTTTCTTTGCCGCTTTTTCACACCTCTTCTAAACAAATATGAACCGTGAGAACATGTAAATGCTAAGAAAATAGTCACGTAGCTCACTGTCAGCTTGGAATCTGAAGTGAGCAGAAGTCAGCACATAAGAGCTCTGTTAGTTAATCACTAGCCTTGCTTTAGTAATCAGTGTTTCAGTTCCTGATAACAACATCGTCCCAAGCAGCGAAGTTGTGGCTCATTACGGGTTGTTGATGGTAAAGCGAAGATTGTCGGAAATGGCCTTGCTTTGAAAAGTTCGAAAGGACTAGAATATTGATGTTTGCTGGATGTAAGCGCGCCGTCGGCCCATAAAAAAGGAAAGGATAATCCAGGTAGGAAACTTTCTCTTCAGTGGTTGCATGGAACGTAAAATGCCTTGTTTCGCCTTTATTCAGACAATCGTCTAGATTGTTCGGCCATCGCTTTCCTAAAACTTCAACTTCAACTTTATTTTACACTGTTTAAATAACCTCAATTAAACCACTTAAACATGCAAACAGATTTTACAGAAGCCGTTGGCGGTGTTTGTATATTAATGTGATGTATGTTTATAGTCAGTTCTCGTTTGATGCAAGTGTTGCCATTTTTTAGGAAATGAGATGCTAGCAGGCTTGAAGGTGAGGAGGAACAGCGTCTTCGTTGGGCAAACAGGAAGGAGAAAAAGTAAATTTGTTGTAAATATCAGAGAGAAAGCTGGTTCGTCCGAGGGCGCTCAGTAACAGGCTGTCTTTTGTTTTCATTAAAATACACTATATGTGTTATCATTAATAGTTATGAAACTAGTAAATACTTTTTCGTTAGATCTTGTTCTAAATTTCATTTTATGTTGTAACGTGTTTAATTCTAACAGTAATGAAACGCGTTTCTTTTACTGGTTTGTAAAGACTGTGCTAATCCTAGAACAAGTGTTGAGAGGCCCCGCAATTCGGACAACCTTTCGAGTTGGATAGAACAGATTGTTTTTCCTAACCGAAGATCTCCGATGATCGTTTTTATTTTTTCCAAGCTAGACAAGTGTTGAAGGGGTCCGAAATTCGGAAAAACCTCTCAAGTTAAATAATAATGGTAATTTGTTTTTCCTCGGATAACTGTTGAAGGGGTCCGAAATTCGGAATACCTATCATGTTAAACCGCAGTAATGATCGTTTTTCCTCGGAGAAGTGTTGAGGGAGTCCGAAATTCGGAATACCTCTCACAGTTAAATAGTAATGACCGTTTTTCCTCGGATAAGTGTTGAGGGGCTCCGAAATTCGGAATACCTCTCACAGTTAGTAATGACCGTTTTTACTCGGAGAAGTGGTGAGGGGCTCCGAAATTCGGAATACCTCTCACAGTTAAATAGTAATGACCGTTTTTCCTCGGATAAGTGTTGAGGGGCTCCGAAATTCGGAATACCTCTCAAGTTAAATAGTAATGACCGTTTTTACTCGGAGAAGTGGTGAGGGAGTCCGAAATTCGGAATACCTCTCACAATTAAATAGTAATGACTGTTTTTCCTCGAATAAGTGTTGAGAGGCTCCGAAATTCGGAATACCTCTCAAGTTAAATAGAAATGACCGTTTTTCCTCGGATAAGTGTTGAGGGCTCCGAAATTCGGAATACCTCTCAAGTTAAATAGAAATGACCGTTTTTTCCTCGGATAAGTGTTTAGGGGCTCCGAAATTCGGAATACCTCTCAAGTTAAATAGTAATGACCGTGTTTCCTCGGATAAGTGTTGAGGGGCTCCGAAATTCGGAATACCTCTCAAGTTAAATAGAAATGACCGTTTTTCCTCGGATAAGTGTTGAGGGGCTCCGAAATTCGGAATACCTCTCAAGTTAAATAGAAATGACCGTTTTTCCTCGGATAAGTGTTGAGGGGCTCCGAAATTCGGAATTTCTAATTTGAAAAAAGTAAAATGTATTCTTGTCATTAGGCTTGCTCAAAATGGAATAAATAGTGCGATTTTGACGGAATTGTCATATTTTAAATCGTGCCTCCTATGAACTTGACGGAAACCAAATTTTGCTCCGATGAAATGCCCTACTTCGCACCGATTGGTAAAATTCTTCAGTGCGTTGTTGTTATCATGCACGGAATTTCTCTAAAAATGTAATACCACAAATTAGTTTGGAACGCGTTAATATCTAGTCTTGCTTCCTTCGCCAAGTTGGACCCGCTGCTTAACTGCTCTCCTGTCATCATCATCATCATCATCATCATCATCATCATCATCATCATCATCATCATCATCATTATTTTAGGCCAAATTGGCCTGCTGAATGACCATAAAGATCTGAGGTAGACCTAATAAAGACCTGGCCATTTCGTACGGGCACTACTCTCTTCCAATCTTCTGGTAGGCATGAGGAGTCATAAGATTGTTGAAAAATCCTTTGTAACATAGCAGTACACGGATGAGCAAAGTTTTTATGAATCCATGGATTGTAATCCAGGGCAGTTTCCTGTTGGATTTAACTTGTTTCTGTGGGACATGCTTGTCAATGGCTTGCTGTAATTTTAATTTAAATAGTTCCAGTTTTCGTCAACTGAAAAATCCGAGATATTTCGCTAGGCACAGAATTCATTTGAAATGTTGTTAATTTCCAGTTTCAGATCTTCCATATCAGCTTTTTTATACAAGTAGATATAATGGTCAGATTTAGGATTTAATTTTGGTCTAACATCCATGTCGAAGAAAATGGCATCATGGTCGTGGCTAGGGCTAGGTACATGAAGCTCATTTGTTGCTATGTTAGAATTTGATGTGAGCAATAAGTCTAGGATGTTGTTTCCCCTTGTGGGTTTTTCAACAAGCCGGATTAAATTGTTTAAGTGAAGACAATCCAATAAAGTCAATGAAATAGAGACATCTGTTTGAGAGTTAACTGACATGCTTTCCCAATTTATGCCAGGGAGGTTAAAATCTCCACCAATTAGTACTTAAGGATAAATTGGTGAATGACTTGCAAACACTTTGTCTACAGAAGCAAAGAACAGTTCAACTTCATCAATAGAAGATTTCGGTGGACGGTAAATAGGAAGCCAGAATAAGCTTTTTGCAACCATTCAATTGAAGAGAAGCCCATCCAATTTCACAGTTTGTGTCAGCATCGTCTAAGGGATAACTGGCAAAAGTATCCTTAATTGCAATAAAGACTCCTCCGCCAGCAGAGTTTCTATCCTTCCTGTACACAGCTTGTAATTTGACGGAAGAACACTGTAGGTAGGTTCACCTTCTAGTTTTGACTCACATCCAAGCATAATATCTGGTGAATGGTTGTTTATAAAGCTCTGGAACTCGGGATTTGATTTCCTTCCTCCTATACCATTGCAGTTTGCTGACAACGTTTAATGACCTTGGACTTGGTAGGTTATTTTTAGCAGAGTTGGATTTCATTGTGGACCTGGAGACCAAATACTACTAGTTGAGCCGCTTAGAAGAAGAAGACAACAGAAGATCGATTGTATTGGACGACAATCCAGGGAAGCGATTTTATCGTAGAAAGTTTTGGAGTGAAAACCAGCCAATAAAAGTTCACTCCGAGTTATCTTTCCATCAAGTTTCATAGCTTTGGAGTTTGGAAGAGGATTTGTGTCGACTAAATCTCCCAGTGATGAGAAATTTAGGAGTAACAGAACAAAATTTACAGAGATTAGGAAATGTACTCCTGCCATCTGGGAACACCGCTGACCAATACATGTCTTGTTCGTTTTGTAATTCGCGACTAAATCCCCTTTCGGCAACAAAGTTTATAGCCTGCCACGCAGGCTAAAAAATTTAAAGCTTTGTGAAGACTTGATTCGAACGCGTCTTTCTTTCGCCATGTTGTATTCTGGCTATCAGACCTTCCCTCCCCTCCTCCCTTCCATTTTTTTTGCTCTCGCCCCGTTTTTCACGAGGCCAAAACTTCTACAGTCTTTCTTTGCTCGGAAACCACTAGGAAATGCTTGCTATGCAGGCTAGCGGCGTGCCGGCACGACACAAAGTCTAGTTTAATTCAACTCTGCAAGCCTGAGTCGGCGCGATAAATTCTAGTTTAATTGAACACCTATTTCTGGCATTCCATACTGTGAGTCACCACACAGCCAGCCAGTAATAACACTAATTGGCTAAAGCTGAAGCCAGTCGTCTCTTGAGTCAGCCCACAAACCAGTCAGCTCATCAGTCAGTCAGTCAGTCACCCAGGTAGTTCATCAGTCAGCCTGTCAGTTCATCGGTCAGTCAGTCAGTTCATCAGTCAGTCAGTCAGCCAGCCAGTTCATCAGTCAGTCAGTCAGTTCATCAGTCAGTCAGTCAGCCAGCCAGTTCATCAGTCAGTCAGTCAGTTCATCAGTCAGTCAGTCAGTCCACCAGCCAGCCAGTCAGTTCATCAGTCAGTCTGCCTGCCAGTTCATCAGTCAGTCAGCCAGTCAGTTCATCACTCAGCCAGTGAGTCAGTTCAGCCAGTTAGTCAGTCAGTAAGCCAGCCAGTCAGTCAGTTCATCAGCTAGCCAGCCAGCCAGCCAGTTCATCATTCAGTCAGCCAGCCAGTCAGTTCATCAGCCAGTCAGTCAGTCACTTCATTGGTCAGTCAGCCAGCCAGTCAGTTCATCAGTGAGTCAGTCAGCCAGCCAGTCAGTTCATCAGTGAGTCAGCCAGCCAACCAGTCAGTTCATCAGTGAGTCAGTAAGCCAGCCAGTCAGTTCATCAGTCAGTCAGTCAGCCAACCAGTCAGTTCATCAGTCAGTCAGTTTATCAATCAGCCATGCAGCCAGTTCATCAGTCAGTCAGTTCATCAGTCAGATAGTAGGCCAGTTCATCAGTTAGTCAGCCAGTCAGCCAGCCAGTCAGTTCATCAGTCAGTCAGTCAACCAGTCAGTTCCTCAGTTAGTCAGTCAGTAAGCCAGCCAGTCAGTCAGTTCATCAGCTAGCCAGCCAGCCAGCCAGATCATCATTCAGTCAGCCAGCCAGTCAGTTCATCAGTCAGTCAGTCAGTCAGTTCATCAGCCAGCCAGAGAGCCAGTCGTTTCTTGGTCAGTCAGTCAGCCAGCCAGCCAGCCAATTCATCAGTCAGCCAGCCAGCCACTTCCTCAATGAGTCAGTCAGTTGCCAGTCAGTTCATCAGTCAGCCAGCCAGTCAGTTCATCAATCAGTCAGCCAGCCAGTTCATCAGTCAGTCAGCCAGTCAGTTCATCAGTCAGTCAGTCAGCCAGTCATTCCTCAATAAGTCAGTCAGTCAGCAAGCCAGTCAGTTCATCAGTCAGTCACTCAGTTTATCAGCCAGCCAGTCAGTTCATCAGTCAGTCAGCCAGCCTGCAAGTCAGTTCATCAGTCAGCGAGCCAGCCAGCCAGTTCACCAGTCAGCCAGCCAGTCAGTTAATCAGTCAGCCAGAAAGTCAGTTCATCAGTCAGCCACCCAGTCAGTTCATCAGCCAGCCATCCAGCCAGTTCATCATTCAGTCAGCCAGCCAGTCCGTTCATCAGTCTGCCAGCCAGTCAGTTCATCAGTCAGCCAGTCAGTCAGTTCAGTTCAGTCAGTCAGTTCATCGCCAGCCAGCCAGCCAGCCAGTCAGTTCCTTAGTCAGTCAGTCAGTCAGCCAGCCAGCCAGTCAATTCATCAGTCAGCCAGCAGCCAGTTCCTCAATGAGTCAGTCAGCCAGCCAGTCAGTTCATCAGTCAGTCAGCCAGTCAGTCAGTTCATCAGTCAGCCAGCAAGCTAGTTCGTCACTCAGTTAGCCAGCCAGTCAATTCATCAGCCAGCCAGCCTGTCATTTCATCCGTCAGCAAGCCAGCCAGCTGGTCAGTTCATCAGTCTGCCAGCTAGCCCACATTCAGCCAGTCTGACAACCATCCTACAGTCAACCAGTCAGCTTCACAGTCAGTCTGTCTCTCAGTTAGAGTGTCTGCTAGTCTATGAATTGCCAGACAAGGCCAACTAGGGAGATTTGTGGGGGGATACAAGGAGGTGGCTGGGATTCTTTGCCCGAGGTAGGGGAAAATCTTGACATTGTTTTACAATCAAAGATTAGGGGGTAAGGGAATTCACAAGTTTGTAAAGAATGTGAGGGACCCTATTCATCAGATGCCCAATGATGCCCTAGCAAAATAAATCAGCAGCTACACAATTTTCCGTAGTCGCCACCAAAAATGTGGTTGAATGTAATTTAGGCAAAGTTAATTTCATGCCAACGTGGCCAGCAGCTTGCTCTGTAAGTGTGTGACCTGCAGGGTATTTGCAGGGGCTCATTGTTTGCCTTGTGACTTGCGTTGCATTTCATGCTGGAATTTTGAGCTGATTGTTATGGATCAATTTATCCTCTCGTGCGAAGGCATATTCTGGTTCCCAGCCCTCGCGCAAATGGGTGTTCAGGTTTAGTAAGTATGGGGTCGGGTGAGTATTTTCGGGTGAGTAGAGGGACGGATTACTTAGGAAAACAGCTAGAACAATTACGGAAACTTACGTTTAATATTGCTGAAATAGAAGATGGTTTTTAATACTTCTGGAGAAAGCAAATTGATTTAGATCTTTAAACTTCTATGGGATTTCTTACCAAAGATCAATGGTAACAATAGTACTGAACACCTTCTGAAAAACTTGTAAGCAGCTTGCTCATAACGACCTTAACCCATTGACTACTAGCCGTTTTTACGTTTTTGAAATGATTTTCCACCTATGAACGATCCATAGCACTTCGTGACTCTTTATTTGAAACTACCATGGAAAAGTGGTGCTGTCCTAAGGCACTGGAGGATCAAGGTTTCTGAAAACGTCATTCTGACGTAGCTATTTTTCATCCGCGGCGCTACAACAATGGCCCAAGTTCGGTTCGCTTGCGATTTTCACTGGAAAATCTGGACCATTTACAGAGTTAATGAAATGTCTGTGAATCTTAAATTTACAGACTTTTTATGAGAGTTCAAATCTGACCTACTTTTACATATGGCATACAAAATATCTGTAAAATCATTTTTATAGATATTTTGTACACTTTTTGTGGTACTCCTTTTTAAAATGTTTATGAAATGATTATGAAATTTAACTGCTGAAATAAGAAGGAAAACTGAAAAATTTACAGACTTAACAAAATCTCTGAAAAATGTTTGTAAATTTGACATTTACAAAGATTTTCTATGGTTATTTTATCCACTAAAATCTCTGTATATCGATACAAGTGTAGTATTTTAAAATCTCTGTAAATTGACACAAGCAGGACATAACCCCTATGATGCGGAGTTAAGTTAACTGAGTTACTACTGTTGGAGTTATTATAACTCCAAACGGGTATTGTGCGGCTTTCGTCTTGGATTTCAACAGCATTTGTTTTTAAATGGCAAGCAGTGCGCGCGGCAAAGAAGGACGGCCTCAAAACTATTTCCTCGCCAAGTTTGTGCTTCCCGGGCGGCTGGGCTGATTTCCCTTTCGGGCGCCGCATTGGCCGTTTGGCCGAGAGGCAAAGTGTTTAAAAATAAAAGGTAGTAAAGTCCCAAAGAGTCGTTTGAAAGACAAACCATACTTTTTGGGCTTAGGCCTTCACTAGAGGTATGTAGATGATTTGAAATTGCGTACTATTGTTCTTTATTATCTTCTGACCGAGAGGGAGCTCGAGGGAGTTGGGCTCGACTTGGGCATGCGCAAACGAGTTCATTCCCGGTAGGCAATTCGTAGTTTTGGCGCCCGTTTCAACTCAAACTTCGACTCGTGGAAGACAGTTTGGGAGGAATTTCCCCCACTTCGAATGGCTTTTTACCTCAAGATCTTAGAATAATGGAATTTAATAGTTTTACAACGTATATACGACCGGTTGGCAAGCTTCTTCCATGGTAATCGAGTGCTGTTGGTTCAAGTTTTTGGTCTCCATGTTCAGTGATGGTTGCCTTGGTCTGCTGTAGATTTCAAAGGTAAGCATATTGGCCATTTTAGACTGTAATATTTCCAATATATAGTACTGGCTGGGTGTATGTATCTCAAACAGCTTGCTATACGAAGAAAATACAAGTGACTAGTGGTATTTTCCATGGTATATATGTACCACTCGAAAGCATTGCATAACTACAGTAGTACGTGTAGCTGTATAAAATTATGCTATCTTGCTAATTCATTACCGTGTTTGTTCTTAATATAAGCAAGGGTTAAGCTTACTGCATGTGCAGTTAAGGAATCGTAGCTAAGATTGCGGCTCAACTGGCTTACACTTGATTAGATCCGTTGATTAACCTGTAGTTGGTGGCAAAGTGAGCTTTTGGTGTGATCATAAATTAATGTACTTGTACTTAAACTCGATTATAAATTTTGCTTTCCAAGTGTCTCTAAATTAGATGTCAAGACTCCACAAAGTCCCATCCACTAATTATGTATACACTTACAAATGTAAGACCCAAACTCTGTTTCAAGAGCAGGGTTAGCACAACAGTAATGCAATGATTGTATTTAATTATGTATGGAATTGTGTGGACATCTTTTGAAATTAGCTTTCCAATTTAAAGGCCTATTTTTCTCCCTTAATCCAATGTTGGCATCTGTTTTTGTTTTGAAATTGCGCTGTTGTTAAAGGAAGGAAACATTTAGCTCTACACTAAAGCATACAGCTGTAGGAGCAAAACAAAGCAACACAGCAGTGTAGACCTCATCACAGAGATCTCATCAAGAAATAAATTATCACTCAGTTTAGACAATTGTAGAATGCCCAATGGGGCATGAATATTGCACTTCATAAAGAGACACAATGACAAGTCAGATTGAATTTACACTGAAGAGTGGAGCCAAGCCACATAGTCCATTATGCAAACTGACCTTGAAGTGAAAACATGAAACATGAGGAAAACAGTTATCGAGACATATACACAATTTACTCATCATCAAATCAGTTTCCAAATTGCAGTAAGTTGGCCATCAGTGAATTGGTAGAAACTTCAAGGTAAAAAGCACCCAACATGAAACCTCATTTTCTTGTTACAGTACATGTCGTGTAAGTACTTTAAATTTGATAAAAAACAATGCTATATGAATTGGCCATTACCATGTTGCCACACTTGAATCTTCTGACTTAAAATGGGCCAAAATGTACAAATAGATATACAAAACGTTCCCAAAGTAATAAAAAGAAATGAAGAAGAATAAACAGAAAACATTTTTACGGCCATTAATAGTGGGATAAAGCAAGGGCTTCAAAGGTCTAAGGAATTTCATGTCACACGAAATTCATGAATTATTGGTCATGGCGTGTACAGCCCTGTAATGCATCAAGGCTGAAGATGGGTCTTTTAGTTTGAGTGTTCACATCTTCATTGAAGTGCCTACTGTTGTGGTAATGCAACTATTAATTCTGTTAACCCTAACTCGACAAAAAAAAATCGTGTGGTACAAAATTAATTCCGGCCACAGCTGCCGTCCAATATAGTCTGCTTGATTTCATATCAGTGACCTGACTTTTTTTACAATGAGAAAAGAAATAGAGACAAAGCTAATTTATAGTTGTATATATTTTTATCCCAATCACAGTATACAGTAATATGTCAATTAAATTACACTGTAGTTGGCTTGCTTTATTTACTGTGTATCATGTACAAAAATTAATGACCTTCAAAGGCTGTTTTTTTTTCCATAGTACAATGCTTGTGTCCAGGCAAGTATTTGGGGTGTTAAAACATAAATCTCTGTCCTGCTTGATTGTATTTGAAATGCTTGGAGCCTTACTTTTGTTTTGCAATAGTTGTGCTAAACAGCTACTGAGTATTATATGGCATTTGCCTCCTTTTACAGACTGTTCACCCAAGTATTACAACTGTCAGTGAGACCATCACTGTATGAGAGCAGATCAAAGGCAAGTGGAACTATCTAAAATTTTTAAAGTTACTTTTTGCATCATAAGGTGGTACATGTATGTTCACTTCTTTTTGCCTTTTTTTAACTTTTACAATAATTACTCATTCAACAAGCTTTAGTTTATGGCTTGTAATGAGAATGTGCATGAAGACCATACTGTAATTACAGTGTATTCTCCTGGATTTCTGAAATTTCATTACTGCTGGGGTGTTTTTCATACCTACAGACTGTATGATTGTCTAGTTGTTGTGTGTAATAAAGAATAACATTCAAGATGGCTTCATGTTCATGGAACAAGCGTAAAACTCCTAAGCCCAACCATACAATGTATATGCATGTGCCGTTGTAGCATTAACACCAATCCTTT
This sequence comes from Pachyseris speciosa, assembly GCA_016490735.1. Taxonomy (NCBI): domain Eukaryota; kingdom Metazoa; phylum Cnidaria; class Anthozoa; order Scleractinia; family Pachyseridae; genus Pachyseris; species Pachyseris speciosa. The sequence continues at coordinate 40,935 of JAEMWC010001034.1, forward strand.
AAAAAAGATCTCCCTTAATGTTTGCATCATCCCTGCAAACTGCGATGATGCTTGGTCATGAGAAGGTTAAGACACAGTGTCGACATGCTTGAGCATACAAAATAATTATAAGACAGTCTTCTGGCCTGCCATCATGGCTTGTAACACTTAAAAACTAGATCATATTTTCCAGAGACCTACACTAAGACCATCTACATGTAACAGTGTTGTTTGGGAGATCATGACAGTAATCATCCTCTGGCACTCAAGATTTGAATCTTTGAATCTTTCAGCCTGGCCAATGTAGCATTTTGTATTGTGTTAACATGCACATATTTTTCAATATTTAAGCTCATATTTTCATTCTGGTTTCTGAACTGTACAGTACAGTGTATACTTGGCCTTGACATCCGGTTTTTTAATCTTCAGGCTGAATACATGTACAGTGTAGTTACATGTGCAGTACAGTATATGGCAGACTACTTTACAGTGTATGCTCAAGTTGCAAAGAAAAGTAAAACCTTTTAAGGTAAGAACTTTCTGTAACATAGCCTGATGAAGGAATGTGACCATTATTGAACCTTTTACAAGTCGTCTTCGGAATTTTTGTTCCACCTCATGCAACCTTGATCCAGTGTAACATAAAAAAGATCACATCAGCATGATGGGCTTGTGATTTCTTTTACAGCCTGTGTCCTGGTCAAACTATTGAACAAAGTTGGATTTAACATTGCAAGATTGTTCGACCGTTTGGCCGCCCATGTTGGATGATGTTTGTCAAACAATTTTTGCTAGATCAAGTGTTGGATAGAGTTTGCTTTTGATCAAACATTACGCCCAACAATTCTGCTCAATGAAAAAAATGTTGCAGTGTTTTGCCACTCTTCCAACAAAGCTTTATCCTGATGCACATTCACAAGTCACATTCACCCTGCTAGCCAATCAGTAGTTGCTATTTTTGTGCTCTCTTTGCAGATGTCCGGTTCAATAGCGTTTAAAATTTCTGAGAACTGATATGGGCTTGTTGATTCTAATCATCTCCCTAAACACGAGTGTATCTTGCAATGATAACTGTAAAATGGTATGGAACATACCTTTTTCAGCTTGTACTCAAAACCATTCCATGATTTTTTCTCACTTCACACCGAAAACTGAACAGCTCTGGTACCATAAACATTAACGCTAAGTGCTTTTGGTTTCCACTTTAGTGCTACAGTGTATGTTTTAAATTACATTTTAGCATCAAGTTGTACCAGTAGCTTGTTTTGCCACAGACTATAGTTTGGATACATGTACATGTAGTTTAGCCAGGGCTTTACACTACACTGTATGTATTAAATTACTGTACTCCCACTTTAAAAGAATGAATAATGCTGTAAAATACATGTATATTTGTGTATTTGTCCATACCCTATGATCACCAGTTAGGTGAACTATCTAATATTTACCGATTTCAAATTGGAAAGTTTGTTACTTTTCAAGAAAGGCTTCCCTCCTGATGCATTCAGAGAACTGTGTTTGCTGACAAGTCATATTCATTGTTACAATACTAGACATTGCAACTGTACTGTGTAGAACTAATATCAGACAATTTGCAATAAGTTTCCAGACCTAAACTGTTTAATTCCTTTCATTCAGAAATTCAGAATGCTGACAGTACACGTATTTCTCTGGTGAAATCTGAGTTAAGAATAATTATTTCTCCTCTATTGACTACTCCTATTTTGAATGTGTTGTTTTATGTTTTGCTGCCGGTGTGTGTTTGTTTGTGTGCTTGCTTTTTACACGTAACCTAAATGTAACATGATAGTAATGCATGAAACCCAAACAGAAACTCGAAAAAAATCCAAGTTCCAGATGGGATTGGAACCCACGACCCTCCGTGATCTAAACGGACGCTCTAACCACTGAGCTAGTGGACACTCTATGGTAAGCAAGGGTGAAATGTGGGCTTTGACTGTAACTGCATCACGCGGTCATGCAGCCATCTTTGATATGCCTCAATAAAAATTATGCATCTTTGATACGCCTCAATGTGACTGCGCAATGCAGTTATGTGTGTGCCAGTCATTATTTGGCTGTGTGACCGCGTGATGCGGTTCCAGTCAAAGCCCACATTTTACCCTTGCACACCATAGAGTGTCCAGTAGCTCAGTGGTTATCCATCTAGATCGTGGAGGGTCGTGGGTTCGAATCCCATCTGGAACTCAGATTTTTTTTCGAGTTTCTGTTTGGGGTTTCATGCATTACTACATATATCATGTTGTATTTCTTATTTCACTCACTTTGGTAACCTAAATGAATTGATCAAAAATTAAATAAGCTACATGTACATGTGTATGCCTAAAAATCATGATTTCCAAGTTGTAATTTTTTAGGAGCCTGTAGCTCGTATAAGCCCCAATGGTTTCTCTATGGACATCCTCACCATTATGTTTCTCATTCTTTTGTTATTTATATATCTTTTGTATTTTAATAGATATTTATCTTGTAACAATGTGTAAGAAATATGAAAAAAAAAATAAATTGAAACTGTTCAAATTGCCTGCTCCAAAAAAAAAACATTCATCTCTCCTATAAATAAAAATTAATGTGACCTGCAGTACAAGCAATTTTTTCTTCTAGCCAATCTGGTATCATACATAATTCTGTGCTACATAGAGTCCTTTGAAGTTTACCCCTAATAGCAATTTCCTTTTCATACCTTATACATGCTACTGTAACAGAGTAAGGTACATGTACTTGTCATTGCCACCACATTAACTCTACTCAATTTTTTTGCCTTTATGCAAACTGTAATAAGTTAAGCCTATACTAAGCATGAAATAGCCTCCACAGTGAAGTCTTATTGTCCATGCTTTTCCTTGAAGGCATGATGTATAATATTACAATGCATGTAAGTTACAGAAGCTTTTCACAGCCAATAACAGTCCCTAGTCCAGGCAAACCAAGTCTTTAAAATAATAAATCTTTGTGTAAGGTTGACCCACCGAATCTTTCTTTATTGATGGTCTATCCAGTGTTGACCAATTGATGCACATACATACATACATACATACATACATACATACATACATACATACATACATACATACATACATACATACATACATACTTATCCTCTCCCGTCGGGGCTTTTCAGGGATAGTTTACATCACTGGCCGGTGTACTTGACCAGACTGCTAGTGCAGTTTACAATTAATGAAGTAACTAATGAGTGCCCCCGTAATGTAGATATCTAGGACAGACACTAGGGATGGTCACAGCCAGAGTTTTGTTACGTCCCTAGTGGTTCTTTTACATCCCACAGAATCAGATTAAGTGAAATTACTGTGAGACGGGGCCTACGGTTTATCGTCCTTATCCGAGAAGACTAGAAAGTCTAACCATTTGCAGGTGTCATTACAAAGGCAGCACGTTCCCCTCAGTTATTTTTAAGACCCTGAGTGTTGGTCCGGCCGGGAGCTAACCGGTCTGCAGTTCAGTACACTGTAATAGCCTCCTATGCAGCTGTTACTTACATGTTGGTCGTATTCTCCCACCCCACCAACATCTGCTGAATGGGGCCGGACATTCCCTTCCCAGGATCTGACTAATCACATCATGGCTGTTAAATTTTGGTGGCTACATGTAAGTTCCTGTAGCCTCCTTTGCAGCCATTTTTGTCAGTTCTCTTCTCCCTCCAGATTGAATACTTAGACACAATGGGAATGGAATTTCCAGCTTAGTTCACCAGACATTAGTGGGGAGGGATTAAGGACAGACCCAAACAACAGCTGCAAAGGAGGCTAATGCACATAAGTGATGTTTTCAACATTAAGGAATACATGTACATGTATATCTATATGCGTAGATACATAATTATATTATGTGTTGTATCATACAAATCAAATGCTAGCATTTTCTTTGTTCCTTCAATCAGTTTAGTTCATTTAGTCTTTTTTTTTTCTTTTACAGAAAGAAAAATAGCACATCAGAGTATCAAGGACACCAATTTCATTGCCAAAGGAATTTGTCTTGGGTGGTCATCTATTTATGGTCTGGGAAAAGCCATCAGTATAATTTTATCCTGATGAGTGGCAAGTCTGTGATCATCTTTCAGTCAACTGCAGCCTGTTGACATCCTAAAACATTTTGTTTTCTTTAAACCAAGGTTTTTCATTTCCTTAAGGATGAAAAATTAAACATCATAACATTACATGTACAGTACCGGTTAAAAGTAAGTTGACAGTCTCGACTCGATGCTAGCGAGAATCAAGTATCGAGGATCGAGTCGAGAATCGAGACTTGATTCACTCGAAATTCAACTCGATCCTCGTTACTCGATTCTCGCAGGAAGCACTCTATTTTTATTCATCAAGTACATGATTCGACTTTCCGAGTTCTTGAGGAAAGAACGCAGTTGTTCTGTATGGACACTTATGTAGACACTACAACACTTTCCGTTCGAACAACGTAAAAAATTCAAGCTAAAGGACAGCACAGTGACAAATACTGTCAAAAGTCATTTAGGTTTTGAGGACGCAGTGTACTTCTCGAGGAAATATCGCATACTGCATAAAAGAAACAAAACAAAAAACAAGGTCAAAAGACATTTAGTTTCTTTCGAGGTCACAGTGTTGTGCTTTTCTACATAAAAATTCCGATGCTAAATTTTGAACCGTTTATATGGCTGCTCGTTCATAAGCGCAAAGAATCAAGATTGCTGCGGTTCATCGCAGACACTGTCATCAAAAGCGATCAAAATTTCGAGAAAGCCGGCTATTTGTCAACGAAAATGCACAGTGCACAAGTAGGCGAATAGTGTAGTCGCTAGCCAGTAGCCGCTTGGCAAGCGTAAGGAATTCAAGGCTGGCATGATTGATCAAACAAGTTTCGACAAACCCGCGCTCATCGACCACGAGGACGCAAACAAGACATGGTAGCTTAACGTATGTACGACGCCAACTTCGAAAATCGCTCATCGCCTTTGAAATAAATAAATTGATAAACGTTCGATGGAACACTAGTAAAACTCCGAGAAAACATCCGAAGTTAAATACATGTATAATTTGGATAGAAACGTCGCCGAGATGATCTTCACTCTTCGGCCAAAAATAGCGCAAAGTAGACATTGAATAAAAATAGACTTGACAGACACCACGCGTGAGAACAGAAAATGTGCATACCATAACGAATTACACACATTTGTGTTTCAAGTTTGGAGGAGTTACATTGTAAAATTTATTCCTAAGAACGGTCGAAGAAAATCCTGTTTCAGCGAAATAAAGTTACGAACGAGCACCATTAGTGAACACATGTATTGACACGTACGCGTATCGAATTTCATCTTAAAATTATGCCTGTCTGTGACAAAAACATGCAACGCTCAGTCGGCCAAGTTTTATTCATCGAACATCTGTTACTTATTGGGAGATATTGTAGTGGTGTGGTCAGTCCTTGGCCATTCTGTTCTTTCTCAAGCGTTGATTTCTGCGAATCTGCCCATCTGTCAAAGAGGTTGAATCACATTTAGAAACATATCGTTTACTGAACGACTACTCTTGCATCGTTTGCGTTCCTTCGAGTAGCTGAAGTTGCTTTTCAAGATGTCATCCCCAATTTGCTCGAGAGGTCTATCGAGTGATCAGCCAAGCGACAAGCTCATTATCTCTGATCTTGCGAGACGCGATCCTCGACTCGATTCTCGATGGCTGAGCCTCGATGCTCAAAACTCGCAGGAATCGAGGATCGAGTCGAGAATCGAGACTCGAAAGAGACTGTCAACTTTTAACCGGTACTGTACATGTATATCATAAAGAAAACATTAGCTTGTTGAATCCTTCAGTTGAATAGAACTTGGTTAATTGTGTCTGAGAGGGCTCTGGTGACTTCTATTTTATGTACATGTACATGTACAGTGTGTCTCTGAGTGACACCTCATAGAGTTCAGTTTAACATAAAGAAAGGTTGCTCTTTCTATCTGGTTATTCCCTCTTAACACACCTCATATAGTTCAATGTAACATACTTGTTATCTCTCTTTCTGTCTATCTAGTTTAACCCCTCTGAACTGGCGGGTGGCACGCCTCATACAGTTCAGTGTAACATACATGTAATCTCTCTTTCCCTCTAGTTTAACCCCTCTGAACTGGCGGGTGGCACGCCTCATACAGTTCAGTGTAACATACCTGTAATCTCTCTTTCTCTCGCTCTAGTTTAAACCCTCTGAACTGGCGGGTGGCACGCCTCATACAGTTCAGTGTAACATACCTGTAATCTCTCTTTCTCTCTCTCTAGTTTAACCCCTCTGAACTGGCGGGTGGCCCGTCTCATACAGTTCAGTGTAACATACATGCAATCTCTTTTTCTCTCCCTCTAGTTTAACCCCTCTGAACTGGCGGGTGGCACGCCTCATACAGTTCAGTGTAACATACATGCAATCTCTTTTTCTCTCCCTCTAGTTTAACCCCTCTGAACTGGCGGGTGGCACGCCTCATACAGTTCAGTGTAACATTCATGTAATTTCTCTTTCTCTCTATCTAGTTTAACCCCTCTGAACTGGCGGGTGGCACGCCTCATACAGTTCAGTGTAACGTACATGTAATCTCTCTTTCTCTCTATCTAGTTTAACCCCTCTGAACTGGCGGGTGGCACGCCTCATACAGTTCAGTGTAACATTCATGTAATCTCTCTTTCTCTCTCTCTAGTTTAACCCCTCTGAACTGGCGGGTGGCACGCCTCATACAGTACAGTGTAGCATACCTGTAATCTCTCTCTCTCTCTAGTTTAACCCCTCTGAACTGGCGGGTGGCACGCCTCAAACAGTTCAGTGTAACATATGTAATCTCTCTTTCTCTCTATCTAGTGTAATTCCTCTGAACTGGCGGGTGGCACGCCTCATACAGTTCAGTGTAACATACATGTAATCTCATTCTCTCTATCTAGTTTAATTCCTCTGAACTGGCGGGTGGCACGCCTCATACAGTTCAGTGTAACATACATGCAATCTCTTTTTCTCTCCCTCTAGTTTAACCCCTCTGAACTGGCGGGTGGCACGCCTCATACAGTTCAGTGTAACATTCATGTAATTTCTCTTTCTCTCTATCTAGTTTAACCCCTCTGAACTGGCGGGTGGCACGCCTCATACAGTTCAGTGTAACGTACATGTAATCTCTCTTTCTCTCTATCTAGTTTAACCCCTCTGAACTGGCGGGTGGCACGCCTCATACAGTTCAGTGTAACATTCATGTAATCTCTCTTTCTCTCTCTCTAGTTTAACCCCTCTGAACTGGCGGGTGGCACGCCTCATACAGTACAGTGTAACATACCTGTAATCTCTCTTTCTCTCTCTCTAGTTTAACCCCTCTGAACTGGCGGGTGGCACGCCTCAAACAGTTCAGTGTAACATATGTAATCTCTCTTTCTCTCTATCTAGTGTAATTCCTCTGAACTGGCGGGTGGCACGCCTCATACAGTTCAGTGTAACATACATGTAATCTCATTCTCTCTATCTAGTTTAATTCCTCTGAACTGGCGGGTGGCACGCCTCATACAGTTCAGTGTAACATACATGTAATCTCTCTTTCTCTCTATATATAGTTTAATTCCTCTCTACTAGCGGGTGGAACGCCTCATGTTGTCCAGTGTAGCATGCGTGTAATCTGTCTTTCTCGCTGTCTAGTTTAACCCCTCTGAACTGGCGGGTGGCACGACTCGTACAGTTCAGTGTAACATAAAACATTAGTAACTCCAATTGTTAGTTATACCAGCAGCCGTTTGGAATGAAAATATAATTTTCTGGTGTTTATAAGAAACGATAAAGCTAAGGGACGTAAATTATACAAATTCTGTGGCAATTGCAATAGAAAGGATACCTCTTTCATGCCGTTAAATGTTCAGTGGCGATGAACTGGCAAGCTCGGCCCTGAAAAATTCACGGCCACTGACGTTTTTAGCGTTTTTCAGGTCGCTTTAGTACCAGCTCGTTTTTGCAAAGAAAACGTTAACATTTTGCAATAAAATACATATCTTTTGAAGATATTGTGTGCACTTTATTTATCGACAGACACTTTGTGGTCCAGCTTTTGTTCACTTTTTATAGACATTTTGTTGGGATTTTGTGTTCTGGCGTTTCATCCTGGTTTGTTTCCCACTGTCTTTTACAGAGAAAATATGAAGATTTTGCTGAGATTTCATGTAGTACTCCTTGTATATTTTACAAACATCACACCCACTTTTTATTAACATTGTCTGCTTTTTATTTGTGTACATTTTATTAACATTTCATGCAGTTATTTTGGTTCGATTTTTACGAAGATTTTATGGACATTTTATGTTCTTTATTTTACAGAGTTTTTTTCCTAGAGTTTTTTTTACAGAAATACGATGAGATTTTACAAGGATTTTTACAAAGTTTATGAAATCTCTGTAAATTTTGCTTACAATTTACACAGAAAACATTGAGATTTCACAGACATTTAATGGGGTCTGGACGCGTAAAATTCGGTCGAATCTACAGACATTTTATAGGGTTCATAAAATCTCTGTAAGTGTGCACGTTTACAGACATTGCAATTTACAAAGGAAATGTATACATTTTACAGAGATTTGACAACCTTTTTTGAAGTCTGTAAATGGCTCAAGTTTTCCAGTGTTTTGCTAAGTTTACAGCAATTTTTCATCTTTAGTGGCTGCCTGATGAGCATCATTAAACGTGACAGTAGCTAAGGGTCCACTTTCTCAAAGAATCGAGCAAGGTGATGTACTATGTTGTCGAATTTGGCTTGTTACTCGACAAATTGGGAATTTGGCCGGTCGGACACTTAGTACCTTTGGGACTCGACTATTGATGAATTTCTCGACCTACGGCCGCATATTTTGGAATTTGTGAGCACTGAAGATGACCACAAGCGCAATTTTTTTCGGTAGGTCGGAGTGGCTGTACACTTAGTTTATATGTGAAAGAATTAGGGGAAAGGAACGGGCGATGTCCAAAATTCTCGTTATTTCCCGGCATGCAATGCGGTCAAGATGTTGAAAATGGCGGAAAGGCCCCAATGCACTGGAACAAAAGGCTGTATCCACACTCGGGAGAAGAATATGAGCAAAAAAGTCATTTCTAAGCTAGAGCAAGGACTGAATTCTGTTATGATGGTTGAAGTTTGGTTTTTTGACTATGATTTCTTTAAAAGTCATAAAGGCAAAAAAGGGCATTTTCGTGGTTTCTCTTTGACGTTAAAAACTGTCAGTTTCGTTCTTGTCCAAACTCAAAAGGCCATATTTGGTAAAAATCGCTACGTTTCTTGCGTTTATTGGATATCTAAATTTAAAGGACAATCCATTTTATGCTCACAACTGACAGTTAAGGCAATATTCGTGTGATTGAGAAAGTTGCAATGTTTCGAAGCATGGGAGTCTTGTGCGGCCGGTTTCGGCCGGTGTAGGAGTCAATGGGTTAGCTGATACAGTGAATTTTCACATTCATCGCCACATCGCCACTCCAAACCTTTCACTCATTCGACCAACGCAAAAATACGGCTGTTTTGCCGTCTATAGGATATCGGCCAAGGTGGTTGATTTTAATGGCCGTTTAATTACTGTAGTAATTAAGTGTGTTTTGCAAACAACACTAAATTACACTGTCAGGTTTTTTATTTTGTGTTTAGCAAATAAAAGCTGTATTGATGCGCTAAAGAAAACATGCCGAGCGGTGGGGGAGCCAGTGAGGGTCATTTGTCTTTAATTCAAATTTGATAACGGCTGTTACGATTGACCACCTTGGCCGACATCCTATAGACTGCAAAACAGCCGTATTTCTCCAGCCTGTTGGTTGAATGAGTGAAAGGTTTGGAGCGAGGGTGAAAACGTAGAGTGAGACTTGGGAGAGACGCTAAAAATACGTTTTTTTTTTCTCTGCAGGGCGTGTGTGGCTCACTCATTCAAGAAACAAAAAATAAAAGCCGACTGTTTTGCAGTCTAGATATCCTATGAAGACTGCGATGTGGCAGCGGATGTGAAAACTTGCAGCGTCACTTTAGGTCGTTATGAGCAAGCTGCTGACAAGTTTTTATGGCATCGATCTTCATAAATTACCTGGCCTTCATTTGCACGAGACTGGATAGCGAGAGACACATGGAAGTGGGAGACAATGGAAAAAATTCAGAAGGTGTTCAGTTGCAGCGGCAGTTGTAATCGCATACCTTGTTCTAAACTTATACTCAGTTGTTGGCAGTTCAGTGGCAAGACACTTAAAATGCCATAAAAAAACAAAAGACCACACTAAGAGCATAACGTAAGTGATCTTTATTCACCTGGCTTACATTATAATTTTGTCTACATTTGGGATTAAGAGGAGCAAAATTCGGTATTTTAATTAACACTTCTCCCAGTTATTTGAATCCAGCCGAGAACAGCTGTTTCAAAATAGAGAAAATGTATGAGATCAAATAGCGTGCGTGACATCACGCTGAGTTCGGATTGTCTGCCTGTGTTGGAACGCTTTCTTAGACATCACTTTTTTCTAATAAGTTATATACATTTAATTCTGTGGAGCAACATTTCCTCTTAAAACATCTGATTAAGAGAATAGAAAAAGCCTGTGGACCCTTAAGCTTGAAAGCAATGCTAGGAGGTTGACTTTTAAAAACAAGAGCAGACAATTATGTGGTGATTTTAAGAGGTCAGCTTTCTTTTGCACAAATTTGTACTATGTCTAATTCTAGCCTTAAATAATGATTCCCTGATTGCATTTTATTCTTACCTCAAACAGCAGCCTATCCAATGTCCCTGACAGGTCACAGAAGTACAAACTGGTCAGGGAGCACGCTGCTTCGACAATTTGTGCCAACATAAAGTAATGTATGTCATAGCAAGTTAGCAAGTATCAAACATCGCTTGTCTATTCACTTTCTCTCACAAGCAGCTTTGGTGGTTTATACTTCATATTTTGTACTTTGACTTTTCAACATCCAAAAACTGGCTTCAAGATTAAACTTAAGTCATACCCTAATAATTACTGTTCCCAGAATTTCAAATGACAAAATAAGTGCAGAGCTACAATTCTGACATGACAACCAGTCTATATGCCAAAGTAGAGCTAATTTAGAGAGACTTGGGTCCATATCCTACCACGGATGGCATCTTTATCTATACCCCCCTCCACCCCCCTCCCCTTGCTATCAGAAATTCCAAAATGCTCAAGCCCCCCTTGCCCTTGGAATTCCAAACTGCTCTACCCCCACCCCCTATGCCTTCGGAATTCCGTAAGTTTTCAAACTCTCCTCATGAACTTCTGCTTTTGCCTTGTAGTGTTTTGAAAAGGCTTGTCTAATTTCCAAACACCTTTATTACAGGGAAATTTACCCCTTTACTCCCTCCAAAAAAAACTTGTGTCAATATTTCCAGCCCAGTGAATGATCAATGCAAAGACCTGATCGAGCAAGCTCTTTGACTTGCTTTATTAATCTGCCAAACTCCATGACATGTGAAAGTAGTAGCCAAATCCTTTATACAAGGGGAAAGCATCAAAAAAAAAAAAAAAAAAAGCTCCAATACACTTCCAACTTCTTCGACATAAGCTTTGACAACCAGTCTTAGTGCTTTTCGCTGTGCTGGGGTTGTAGAATTAGTGTGCACATATACTTTATATTCTGTTTGGAACCATCACACACAAGTTAACAAGCAGTAAGGATCACTTTAGAGAGTGACTTTTTATGTGTGATAACTCTTAGCTTGTCGTTTGGTGACAAATGAAAGCTATAAAATTCAAATTTGAGACAGCCTTACGCTTCGTGACTCTGCCAAATACAGGAATATATTTTTGCCTGCCCAATGCCGTCAATTTATAAAGCCATAATGCCCTCTTGAGTTCGAATTATTTTAGTTTTTTTTAATCGCAATTCTTTATGTTACGGGTGCTGATTAAAAGAGAAATTCTTACTTAAGTATGAAGTGTGGTACACAAAGTTTTGTACGTGTAAACAGTTCTTCAAGAACAGTTTACACACAAAACTAATCTTGTTAAAAATGTTGTTAATATACAGGGGTTTCAATAAATTTACATCTCCTCAGTAGGAAGCTCTTACAATCTACAGGTAACAAGCTCTTGACTGACGTGTAGGGAATGCATAGAGTTGTTCTCATAACTGGTTAACAAGGAAAAAAGGATACACACCTGATTCCAAACAAAGTTTTAAACTCCATTGCAGTGAATGTGACTAAGGGATTTTTCTTCAGAGAATTCTTGAATCAACTCCTATGAATACTCATACAATGCTAATGTTTAATGCCTGTTTGTTTCTGAGACTATTTTTTGAAATAATCAGTTTACAATCCCTACAAGCACATGGCTGATAGACCAGATAGGCTTAAGATATTGACATCTTAAGGTTCTTCTATTTTCTGTTTTACTTGCATAAACATGGATTTTTGAATTCAGAATTGAAGACTGTAAATTGTCGATCAATTGAGAAATTAAGCTTTTATCATCATCATCATCATCACCATCATCATCGTCATCATTGAATCATTATTATCATGAGATCATGATTATATATTATATTAACAATAATACTATTGTTTTAACTACATTACTTACATTCAAATTCTCCTCCATTTGTGTGATAGCCTGCCAGTAATAATTAAATAAAATCAGTACAATTATACATGTAGCAACACTTGAATTTATTAATTCTCGATCTTACCATAAAATCTCTATTAAGCCACCGGGGTGCTTATTTAATTTCAGGTCTCATTAACAGGGGGCTGAATAGAGAAGGGGGGGGGGTATTTCTAATCTTAAACACTTGTTTTGGTAAAAAAAAAAAAAAAAAACTCAAACAACTACAGTGAGTGTATATTTGCTTAAAAACAAACCAATTGGGCCACATCAAGGTGATTTCGCAAGAGGAAATATGGGGGACTAATTACAAAACTTCATGTCCCAAAAGGGGGAGGGGGGCTTATTAGAGAGGGGGGGGGGGCTATTACAAAACTGACTTCCAAACAGGGGGCTTATTAGAGAGGGGGGCTTAATAGTAGCCTGTGTACATCAGCCTCCTCCCCTCAGATAAATCGGGGAGAGAGACGTCTGTGTAACGCCGACACTAATCGTGTTCCAGACCACGAGTGGTTTTCCCGGAATGTCGGGGAAAATTTCTGATTGGTTGTTATGTTAATGCCATGACGTAAGTAATTTCTTGTGTTGCAGTTGGTAAATTGCTCCATGGGTTGCCAAGAAATCCCAAAAAAATGCTGCAGTTTGGGAAGCTAACCCAAAAAATTATTTGTCCTTTATTTCGGGAAAGTTACTGCATTTTTTCTACGTTTACTTCGGCTATCTCAAAACAGTAATGTGAAGTGAGGTCAGTGATGCTTGGTGCAATGACCGGGAGTGCGTGTGTTCTCTGTTGCGTGGCTATTGTAAAGAAAGGTCTCATATTGTATGCATGCCTTATGCCACCTAAATTTAGCAGGATTTTCCAATCCAAAAAATTTAGCAGGATCTTCCTGGCAGAAGAACATATTTTGTTCTTCTGCCAGGTGCACATGCTGATGATTTAACAGAGCTACAGCTGTACATATATATAGTTAAGAAAATTGAAATTTCTTACTCAAAGAAATCTTTCCTTGTAGAGGTTATTTAGCAACTGAAGCTCATCGTCTGGAACAGGAACAGATCTGCCAGGGCTGTAATGCAAAATTGCTTTTTACATATTATAATTATTAAAAAGGCTTCCAAGTTGGTTAATTAACGCATGCACACCAAGTGAACGTAGTCCAGGCAAAGAACATTTTGGTCATATTTTAACAAACATTTCCAAAACATCTGTAGAAGGAATTGTCAGACTCATCAAATCCTCAAACAACATTCATACTATGCTGTATTTGTCTGCTTCCACTTGTATAGCCAAATTTCAGTTCCATGGTAACATTTATTTGTAACATGTACATGTATATTAGGGTAAAATTAAAGTTCAGGCTTCTGGGATGTGTTTGTTATGACAGAGAATTTGTTATACCTGAGTTTGTTATGATGGGATTCAGTTCCACAAATTTTACTGTACATAACTTTGGCCAGGCTGATGATCACTTTTTGCCATAACAGAGATTCTGTATAATGGGCTTTGTTATATCGGTGGTCCACTAAGTACCGTATGGAATTAAATAACCTGAAATGTGCTCAATAGTTATACTCATCATTGTAAGGTAATCCGATCTGTAAGCGTAAAAAAAGAGAGAAAAAAGGGAGATAGTTGGTTACTGATCTGTACTCCACATGGGTTACCACTGACTAAACTTAAAATAATTTATAACAGCACAGGCGGACCACCCTATGAGTGTGTTGACATGTGAAAACTACGGAAATACAAAGCAATGTATGGCGGTTACGAATAAGACACTGAATAAAGTGAAATTAAATGTTAATACACTGAGGAGTAGTGTTTTTTGCCTGTCCGAGCCAGTAACGGCTCAAAACCACAACCAAACTCTGATTGGCCAATTTGAAACAACCCACGTACCTCGAATTCCTTTGATTTAGAGATTTGTCCGGATCTTATCCAGAACTGAGCCGAATTCACGGCTTTAGCAGCGAATTTCTCAGGAATTATGTATCTCGATTCACTGTAAAAGAGCATTTTCAAACGGCCCGAAGAGGCAAAAACACTACTCCTCAGTGTATTAACATTTGATTTCACTTTATTAAGATTTCCAGACCAAGATGCATTCAAAATTAAATTATTCAGTGTCTTATTCATAACCGCCATACATTGCTTTGTATTTCTGTATTTTTCACATGTCAACACATTCATAGGGTGGTCCGCTTGTGATAACAGCAACATTTTTTTTCTGTCAGCAAACAAAGTTGTTTGCAACAATACCAAACCTAGGCTAATACACTGCACTGCCAACGCGGGGAACAAGGTTTTTTAAGCTTTAAAATAGGGAAACGACATATGAGATACACGTTGGTGAAAAACAAGTGCTTTCATGCTTTTGTGACAACATTAGGGCGAGCCTGGTAGCTTGGAATGAATAGGTCTGTGCAGTGGAACTATTTGATCAAATTTAAGAGTTTTCGAGAAAGAGTGTTTGATCTTTATGTGCCAGGAAATCAGCAGGCTCGTCAGTAAATATTTTTTATACGACTTTTGAGGTTAAACAAGCTGCTTGCTTGCACATATTTATTTATTCATTTTTATTTTTGCACTTTGCACTGGAATTTGCTAGAAGTGCTTGTCGGATTTTGCAAATAAATTAAAACCTGCAGACTTTAACAAAATGCCCAGTTTCAGTCAAAAGCAAACCAAATTTTTTAATCATCGTGAAAGATATAAAATTAATTGGCTCATCCTCGGTGTAAGAACCTGTGACTCTCATGAGTGATGTAAAACAAAGAAAACAAAGAAGCATACCGAAAAGAAGTGACTTTGAAAAACATTTCACTATAAAAAATTGCGATATAATATTACTAAAAAACATGATAAAAAAGGTAAAAAGGTAATTCGACGACGTTTCGACGTTAACTTAAAACCATTATCAAGTCAAAAAATGATTAAATTTTTGGGCGTGTAATACTAAAAGAACAATAGCTGATTAAGAAGTGTAACAGAAATAAATATCATAAACTAGAAATCTCGCTGAAGCGCACGGTGGCAGGAATCTTTTGAATGAAAACCTTTTCAAGATCGTTAAGAAATGTCAAAGCAAGTTTGATTGTTTAGTGTTTGAGATGCTTTTCATCAAGAAACTCAAACCTAATCTCAACGTGCAAACGGAATCCATACGTGCTAAGCTTTTTGTCTAGTTTATGATATTTATTTCTGTTACATTTCTTAATCAACTGTTGTTCTTTTAGGATTTATACGCCCAAAATTTTATCATTTTTGACTTCATAATGGCGTTAAGTTAACGTCAAAACGTCGTCGAATTACCTTTTTACCTTTTTTTATCTTATTCTCATGTTTTTTAGTAATATCTTATCGCATTTTTTTTATAGTGAAAACAAAGAAGCTCAAACAATTAATACTGCCTAGGAAAATAATAGCGATAAAACAAAGAAAAACTTCACAGGTTCTTACACCGAGGTAAGCCCTATAAACTAGTTGTAATTGTAGATTAGAGAGTGCGTTCGAGTATTGGTAGGTTTGGTATGTTAACCCTAAAACCACCATATGGAGGGCCTTGTGGTCCATGATGATCTTTGAACACTAAAAGCACATTTACAGCATCTTGGAAAGCCTCAAAAATATCAACTTTGACTAACACAATATTAAAACATAGTTTGTAAAAATAGTTGTAGCAGCAACGAACAAATTATTGTAGAAATCGGCAATTGTTTGAGCTTTATCCAGTTAGTAATCCCCAGAAATTCCTTCAGCTCCTCGGGACTTGTTCCGACCCAACATGGTATGTTCCTTCGCATGGCATATTTGTCTGTTTCAGTGACTAAATCAAAATGACCGATCCGTGGTGTAAAAAGGTGTACAAAATATTTCTCAGACATTTGTTTATCCTGATATAACAAATTTCAGTCAAGGCCGTTGCTTGAGAGGCAATATGGCAGATTATCTACTTCAATCGTCAATCCTCGCTACAAAGAACCTTCCCTGCTAGCAGAGGTCTCTGGCAGAACTCCAATTTCATCGTGTTCAACAACTCGATCAAACAGGTCTTGTTTTCGAAAGATTTCGTCGATTCAATTCCGCTTTTACTTGATGAATTATCCACTCATTGTAGCTGTATCGCCGCCATTTTTACTTTAGCCATTTCCAAGCTGTAGCAGCTCATTTAAGACATTTAGACATCACTTTCGTCTTCCTCGCCGACGGCCGCTAGTTTGAAAGCTATTAGGCCCCGGCTACACGTTGTAACATTAGAGTGATTAGAAGTGTTAGAAGAACACGTCCCAAAATTGTTGTAAGAACGCTTCTAACAATGTTGGATACGCATATAACATTGTTGGAAACACTTCGCTTCGGGGTTCTGGCTTCAACAATTTCCACCTCCGCCGTTAGGCTCTCGGATTGGAACTGGGCCTTTAACTCTAATTGGTCTTTGCAATACAAAATTGTTGAAGCTTCAACGTTTGTTGTATGTTGGAGAAAATGTTTGATCGAAATCAAAACATTCTTCCAAGAAAAACTGTTGAACAAACGTCATTAAACATGCATGCTACATGTTCTAACATTGTTCATCCAACAAATGTTTTATAACAATGTTTGAACGTGTAGCCGGGGCTTTAGGGACCTTACGCAATAACGACGTCGCCTTGGTGGACATCGTGCGTGACCCAATTTATGTGTAATGCGCGTGCGTGCGTGCATATTTTGCCTAATTATTTCACACGCCGTCGCGAAACAGGTGGGTTTCAAGTCGTCGCAGACGAAAACATTGCCTGATTTCAAACCGTGAAGGACTAGATACGAGTCTGTAAATTATGGGATTAGCAACTTTTGATCCACATGGTCATAAAGAAAAAACCAAGCTTTATAAAATCCCCAAGTTTGGTGTAAATAAACCCAATAGTAAGCAAGATACAGCCATTTGACAATTTCAAAATTTACAATGAAATATATGCCCATCCGGACGCTGTCCGACAAAGCGTTCGGATGGCCATACATTTCTTTGTTAATTTTGACGTTTTTAAATCGCTATATCTCAGTAAAAAAAAGCGCTTGATTAACACTAAATTTGGCGATTTTGTGAATCTCAGTGTGCTCTTTCTGACTATGTGGATCAATAGTTGCTAATCCCATAATTTACAGACTCGTACCTAGTCCTTCACTGTTTGAAATCAGGCAATGGCAGACGAAGGCAGAGTAGGGAAGGACGCTCAAACTGCAAAGAAAAGGTGAGCTTTCCGCTGGCTAAGTGCTTTTTGTGTGATTAACGATTTCTCACGTGGGGCTTCGCAAAAATTGCCGTGTTTCAGACTGTTAGCATGTATGTATTTACAGTGAGTGTTGAGCAGTTTGGCAAGCTTATTAACTTAAGCTTAAGCTTATATTATTTTGTTGTTGTTGTTATTTTCATCGGTTCTCTTGGGCACCAGTATAAGACAGTACATAAGACAATGCAAAGTATATGACAATCGAGCAACCCCAAGTATTGAGCTTAATATTTTCATTGTTTGTTCGTTTCAATAAAAAACGGTTTGTGCTCTTTTTGCAGTGGCGTGATCAAGTGGTCCGAGATGCACGACTTGTATCTTTGTCGCGAAATTTTACTCATCAAACCTTACCAGTTTAAAGCGGGGAGTACGTATAGTGGAAATGCTTGGACTAGTATCGCCAATGATTTATGTGCTGTTGAAGAAATATCTTTCACAGTGAATCAGAATTCAGTGAGGGGTAGATAATTATAGATTGCTGTTAGATAAGCAAAAGAAAAAGATAAGAGCGCAAGAGAGCGAGAGCGGCTCAACAACAGATGAGACGAAACTAGATCAACTCCTTCAAAACATAGTCGAGGAAACAGAGGAAGCATTAAGCAGCTATGATTAAGAAACAAAAGAAAAACAGGAATTGCTGGATCGAAAAAACACAGAGGAAGTTCGGCAGAAAGCGTTGGAATCTCTGGGACAAACGCAAAAGCGGCACGTGCAGGAAAAAGACGATTGCCAAAGACCGAAAAAGCCACGAAAAAGTGGAACCGAAACCATGATGTACCTGCAAAACAAAGCAGAAAGAGAATTCGACTTGAGGAAAGAAGAGATGCAACTAAAACGGCAAGAAATGGAATTTCAAAAAGAAATGCAGCTTGAAGCTATTCGAAAGCAAAATTCAACCACTCAGAATCTTGAAAAAATGTTTGAGCATTTTCAAACACAGCAGCTTAACTTGCAGCAGCAGCTGATGCAACAACAGCAGCAGTACCAGCGGATGCAGATGAAACAAGCACAGCAACAACAACAGATGATGCAGCAGCAGTCACAACTTGTATTCAATCTACTGGAGAAGATATCTAAGAACTAAGTTCCTGGCTTACGTATATTTTAAATGTTATATGTAACCTGTTCATTGTCAAGCCTAACTTTATTCTGGGGAAGGCTTCAGTGCTTGAAAGTTGAATGTATTTTATAACTTGCAGTTGTTGTTAACCAAAGG